>CP135538.1:2773046-2857767 GCA_032402905.1 Khaya senegalensis | reverse complement strand
GTTGTGTTTTATTTGGTATGGGGACTGTCATGGTTTTATTGTGCAGGTAGGGCAGCTTATAGGTATAGGCAAACTCTTGCCGAATTCCTATAAGAAATACTATTCATATAGCTATTCATGACCTCCCTTTGTATTCTGATTTTCATATGTAGAGGTGGGTCTAGGATTACCTTTTATTGCAGTCACAATCGGGTTTTCATTATGACTATAAATGGCGGAAATGGTTGAAGTCTGATTACACTTTGATAGGTCTCAATTATTTAAGAGAGAACTTAACTTTGTAGAAACAGGAAGCTAGCATCAGCTTAAAAATGGAAAGTTAGGAGTTAGATAAGATAATGGGTTAGACAATATCTAGGCCGCGTCACTTCTAGTACATAGAATCTTGTCTAACTCATCGGTATGCTAATGAAACAAAAAGAATATGGGTGAATCCATAAAAGATTAAAGATCACGTGAGAAGGTTGAGGATATTGTTGAAAAGGTGTATTGGATGTATTACAGGTCATTTGATTTATTAGTTTACACATTCATAAGTGTGTTTATGAGTTTACATTGTTATCATCCGTACACGTTAGCGAATAACTAGGATTAAATTGATATGTGTCCTTAGAATAGTATAGTCAATGTTTAATGTAAGTGAAAGAATCTCTAGTATGGGATAAAGAAGAAAAGACGTGTATTTGTAATTATGGTACAACTGTTTGGTGGTTTTGATTCAGTGAAAATAAAAAAATAATATGAATATATGATAACATAGACTGGTAATGAACCAGTATTAAGATAATTGTGATACGTGGATCGGATATGTATGTTCCATCTCCCTCAGCTGGGCTTGTAAGCCAGTTTCTAATGGAGGAGTGACGTTAAGACTGTGGTACCCTGAGGGGTAGGTGAAATCCAGAGCTGTCCACCAAATGGCCAGTGGCTTAGAGTAACAACCATGATCCATACTGTTCCTTAGTATAATCGATCATTTGTAAACGCAATAAAATTTCTATCACCAACCTTTCAGTAGTGGAAATGGCATACAGAAACAGTGTTATCGTTTTACTAATACCCTCGGTTGTATCTATATTTAGGTGTTTGAAATATCTGTATCCTATGTGGGTATTGATTGTGTGCCTAGGATATTTTGGCTATCTCGGGCCGAGTGTGTGATTGATACTGTGTGGTTATACCGGCTTCTAAGCAGTTCCTCTGTAGGGGGCCGCGGCATTAGTCGTTATTTATACGAATAACTATGTAATGATTTTATATGATCATGTAGGTGTTCGTTGATAAGAATAGAAATAGAATTTAAACGGACACAGGTGATAACTTGATTCATTTAGAAAGTATATTGATTGAGATTGCATTATCTGTATATGGTATATCAT
Organism: Khaya senegalensis; assembly: GCA_032402905.1. Taxonomy (NCBI): domain Eukaryota; kingdom Viridiplantae; phylum Streptophyta; class Magnoliopsida; order Sapindales; family Meliaceae; genus Khaya; species Khaya senegalensis. The sequence continues at coordinate 2,856,388 of CP135538.1, read as the reverse complement.
GAGGAGTGTTACTCTGATTGAGATATTTATACCAAATTCATAGATGATATATAGAACTCAAGAGGAGCTGATATGATAACTTGTGTACATTATTGAGCATATGCTTGTTGGAACATGTACATTGATATGTGGACATGCATTTACTTGTGTGTGTGGAATTGCGTGAAATGGCTAAAATAAGTAGGGATTCAGGTAACATGCTCCTTCCTTTATTTAAGTATATCTAAGGTTTAGGCCATTGTTATGTAATTCCTTTTCTGTATACTCTGAAGTATTAATTTCATTAAAATGCATAACAATTCTTTAGAAAAAAAAAATACTATTTATGTAGTTACTTTTTATAAACTCTTTTAAACAAATGAAAACTTTGCTTCACTATTAGAAAGCGTTGATTTTTTTGTCTTTTCGAAAATTTCAATGTACTATATGCCACATGATTAGAAATGAAAGGAAGGGGGTGTTACAAAAATCAAAAGCCGTTGATTCAATAGGTAAACCAAACAATATAATCAACATAAATTTGTGCAATTGTTATGTGTTTACTTATCCACTTAATAAATAGAGTCTGATCTATTCCCTTATATGAGAATCTATTATTCACAAGATATATAGTTAATCATTAATACCATATGCTAGGTGCTTGCTTTAGACCATAAAAAGCTTTCTTAAGCCTATACACATGATTAAGGTATTATGGATCAACAAAATCCTTGGGTTGTTCTACCTAGTTGGCTTCAAAAAACTATTTAAAAAAGCATTCTTGACATCCATTTGATAAAGTTTAAAGTTCATGCTATAAACTATAATAAAAAGATTATAATAGATTTAAGTTTAGCGATAGGTGCAAAAATCTCATTAAAATCTACTCTTTCTTTTTGAGTTATGCTTGTGTAACTAGTCTAACCATATTTTTCACTATCTGCAATATTAACATGGCTAGGCCTTAGCACTATATACCAAATATCATTCTTAACAAAATGATTTAATTCTTCATGCATGTCATTAACTTAAAACTTATTTTTTAGAGTCTTATCAACCTATCTACCATTTTTACTATTTATCATTTTTATCAGTTTTGTTTTTAAAGATGCATTTGGTACCTATGATATTAACATGATTAGGCTTAGGCATTATGTGCCAAACATTATTCTTGACAAAATGATTTAATTCTTCATGCATGGCATTAACCTAAAAATCATTTTTTAAAGTCTCATAAATCTTTTTACCTTCTACTTGAGACATATAGTAAGTAAGGGACATATTACTCAACACTTTACTCTGAAGCTTAATCACCTTATTTAAATCACCAATCGTGTTTTTTTTAAGTGATTTAACTAAACACTTGAAAAGGGATCTTTTGAGAAACCCACATCATCTCGATGAGAAATCTTAGGATTTTCATCACTGTCTTCTTCAAACACTACAATTTTATTGTATTTATGACACACTTAATTATATTATTGAAAACATGATATATCCTACTGTTTGATGAGCATTCTAAGAAAATCTCTTCATCACTTTTACCATTAAATTTTTCTAAGAACTTTTTATTTTTCAAGATGTAAAACTTATTGTCAAACACTTGAAAGTACTTAACAGTAGACTTCCTACCTTTTCACAATTCATAGGGTGTCATATTTATTTTAGATTTAATGTAAATTCTATTAATAAGATGGTATGTGGTGTTTTAAACTTCTCTTAAAAAATGTGTAATAAGACTTTTGTTGGCATTGCTTTTGTCATGTCTTGAATGATTCTATTCTTTCTCTCAACAATTGCATTTTGTTAGAGAGTGACGGGTAAAGTAAACTCATGAGCTATACCTCTTTTGTTACAGAATTTCTTAAAACTAGAATTGTCGAATTATTTATAATTATCATTTTTAATTCTAGTTATTTTGCACTCTTTCTTATTTTGAAGCAAGTTTTTAGCTTGTTCTAGAGCATTTAACTTTTCTCTCAAGAGTTCTATTCACGAAAATTTAGAAAAGTCATTAACAACAACTATGATATATTTTTTTACCACTTAGACTTTCAATCATAATTGGTCTTATTAAGTTCATATGCAATAATTTCAGACATCTACTAGTAACAATTACATTTATTTTCTTATGACTTAGTCCTAGTTGGTTTTATTAAGTCCATATGCATGAACCACAAGTAATTTATTGTTAGGGATAATACTTTAACAGTTACCAAATTTCCTTTTACCTTTTATTACTATCTTCCCTTTAGAATCACAAATAGTGCACATACCTTTAGCAAACTTGACCTTTAGATTAACATCATAAAATTGGTTAATACTCATTAGATTTGCCTTAAGTCCTCTAACAAATAATATGTATTCTAAGATAGGCATTCCCTTAATCTTTACACTACCTTTTACTTTTAATAAAAGCTTAACTTCCATTAGCGAAAATTAAAATACCTACAGTGTATTCTTTTAATGTGGTAAATAAAACCCTGTCACTACACTGTGCTTGGAGCAACTACTATAATGTCTTAAAAATTGTTAAATAAATATGTGGTATTATAAAATATGTAGATATTTGTTAGTTTTTATTGATGATTAAATTGTAAAAAAATTTGGACGAAAGTGAATAATTTTTTAATATTTATGTTTCAAGTATAGTTTTAAAAAGGTTTAGGGTCATCTTATAATTTTTAAGAAGTTTTTCTATAAATACCCATCATTTCTCCTATTTTCTTTCCCCCCTCTCTTTAAAAAATTGGGTAAACCTTTTCTCAATCTATGATTGTCATGATTTTTGGCCAACCCCAATCTTACCTTGAGAAACTAAGTATATCGGTTAATTCAGCTCGACGAGTAAAAAAAAAAACTATTAGAAAATTTGAGTTTGATAGTTTGTGGAGCTACAATTTTTTGAGTATATTTTGAGCAAATAATGAGTCGAATGAAGAAATGGACACCACCATTGAACTCGGGATATCAAAAACTATAAGACATAATATAACTTATTGTTTGAATTGTCGAATTTTTTGTTGTCGTCCTTATTAATCGATCAATGGTCAACCCTTTTATTTTGGGCCCTTTGAATAGCATTTTTGACCCTAAAGGCATTCGTTGGACTTGTTCGATGAAAAAAATTCAACTGTGCTTGGATTAATAAATAATTTTTTAAATTCAGATGTATGTAAATCAAGTCGATCAAGGTAAGGATTCTTTTATTTATCTAGTTGTGCATTTTTAAAATTTAAATGAATATATTTGCATATAAATATATATATGATTATGATTATGATATAAAATAAACTTAATTTGAATTATTTTAAATTAATTATGATATATTATGATGAAATGTTTGGGTGGCATACTAAACACTTGTTTGAATTAAATGTTTTGTTTTAAAAATATCTACATGTTAAATTTATTAATTGTATTGTTTTAATGAATAGTATACAGGAGGTATTATGATATTTATGTCGTTATGTTAACCAATTTTTAATTAACTTTGATATGAAATAAATTGAATTAAAGATGAAAATATTATGTGTAAATGCGAGGTAGACATGTCCAAGGGTGAATTTCCATAATGTGTTGCTAGAGGGATAGCGTTGGCTTGTCCTTGAATGTGAGTGTAAGCAAACCAGTACGTACATGTAGCGAAAATAAATAAAATAAATGGTTTACTTTTTAAGATCAATGTGATAAATTCTAGTGTTATTATATGTATATAATTTAATATTATAAATACGTACATACCTCTAATTAAAAGATTTTTGTCAAACTATAAACATAAATTAATTATCTTTGCATCTTTATGGCATCCACACAATTGAGAATTTAATCGAAGTGTTAGCTCCTATAATTTAAGTACGTAATATTTTATGCATTGTTCTCTGAGAGAAAGTCAAATAAAAGTCAACAATCAAGTTTTTAGAGGATGACCATTTGAGTGCTAATCGAGTGGAGGTTAGGCATCAAGTTTCTAAAAGGTGGTCATTTGAGCATCAATCGAGTGGTAGTTAAACATTGAAAGCCACCAAAAATCATTCGAGTCTCTGTCAAGTGCTAGTTTTTTGACTTTAATACTTCAGTCCACTCATGCACAAATCAAGCTAAGTCAAGCACTCATTTATTAGAAAACACTTTACACAAACTTCTGTATACGAATAGGCCAACATAAAAACCTTAACAACTTTTGTACATGAATAGGTTAACATAAAAAATCTAACATTCATAATAATGCCAACTTATGTCATTTCTCCCTAATAGTTTTCAACTATAAACCAAAACAAGATATACTTATTTTAAAGCATTTTTAGTCTGGCATATTTATAAATGGTTGGTTGGTGTTCAAATTCTTTCCTAATTAAAGTAGCTATATAATAGGAAAAGACGAGTTATTCATCTTTAACTTTCAATAAACCATAAACCTATTTAACAGAAAAGTATGGACAATTGAAGACAACCAAATGGTGGCTCAATTCATTGGAATCTATGGTCTAAAGATGGAAATCAATTGCAGCAAAAGCAAGTAATTTGATAATTTATATCATAGAAAGTTTTTAACATTTTTCTTATATTTTACAGTTTAATGGGCACATTTTATAAATTCAATGAAGATCTCAATAGATGTGGAAAGAATTGCAGATTAAGATGGATGAAATATCTTAGGCCTAATATTAAAAAAGGCAATATAGTAAACCAAGAAGAGGATTTGATTCTCAAGCTTCAAAAACCACTTGGAAACTAGCAAGCACTGTGTAAGTCTTGTATCTTAACCAGTTATATATTGTTTTTCATGTTTTATATTTGATATTTAATCCTTTATTATTTTTCCATGAATCATATTGGCTTCTAGGATACAATAAGTGAATTAAGACCTTATATATACATATAAGTGGTTTTGATTGTTGAAAGACTACCTGGTCAAACTAATAATGAAATTGAGAACTACTAGAATTCTCATTTGAGCAAAAAACTAAACAATGAGGAGTCAAATAAAGGTTTAACAACATAAAAGTTGAAGCTTAAGATAATTAAAAGAGTGGTAAAGTGAATTGTGCGAAAAGAAAATGAATTTAGTATTACTTCCCATGTTGATCCTAATGTAGACTTGTCAAATTATACAACTATCCTGAAGATAATAATCAGTTGTTTAATTGCTATAATATTAAAGAGCCCCTTCATTTAGAGTGGATAAATAGAGTTTTTGAAATGGACAAGAATTGGTTTAACTTTGCATGAAATTTTAATTTTGCTATTTTAAAATTTTTATCTCTTTGCTGAAGTTAATTTATGCATTTCTTTATGATGTTAGTATTATCTACTACATGCCCAAAAATTTTCCAAAGAAAATCACAATTCAAGTTAGTGATGCTCTTATTTGTAAATGGAGAGCATGTTTTTAGTTATCAATTTTTTGTTTTATTATTTTTGGTTTAGACATAGATTGTAAGATTTTATGTTCTTTTCTTATTTAAAAAAGACATTGTTTTGGATTTTTAAGTTAAATTTGTTGTGAAAATATCTATGCAAATGTAAGTGCCTATTATCATATGTACTAAAACTTAAATTTATGACTAATAATCGAGAATATCATAATTATTTTTTAGTATTTTTTAGTTTTATAATGAAACTATTTCATTATGTTAATATGTTATATTCTTATATGAATTAGGATAGTTAAAAACATATTAAGGATTGTAGCTCTAAGCAATGATTATATAAAGTATGCAAGTATATTATTATCTTACATAAACCTAATGGTATCCAACACAAAAACTAAATTTAACTCATAATTTAAATAATGGCTAGTTATCTATAAACATTAATAGTTGTGCAGAATATTTAACCAATAAAGATAAATTTTAATCAAATTCAATAAATAAAAGTTATAGCATCATAGTTGGCTACATCATAGCCCTAAAAAATAAATTTAACTCATAACAAAAGAAAATAATTTCATACTCATTATATTAAACATCTTTAACAAAGAAAAAATAAAGATAGAAAATAAATTTAACTCATAATAAAAGAAAATAATATCATACTCATTATATTGAACATATTTAAAAAAGTAAAAATAAAGATAAAAAGATATCAAATCTTAATTTTAAGCCAAGAAATGAGATTTCTCCAATTTTCTCCGAGCTTTTCAAGTTTTTCTTTTGCTCTCTTTTTCTTTTTCCCTGGTGGATTCCTCAATAGCTTCTTTATCAAGCTAAAAGAATATATTTGTATCTTCATTAAAAAGCACACATTCTTTTTTTTTTTTTTTTTTATCTTTCTTGTTTTATAAATTTGTGACCTAATACTATAGTCTTGGCATCCAGCATTACACCCTTGAAGCTACTATTTTTAATGTCACAAAAAAACTGTAGTAATACTATTGTAGGTATCACATTCTACATCGTTAGCAGGTAAATTTGAGTTATATATTATATAGTTTGAATGCTCATAACTTATTAAATGCATTTTAGTTGCAAAGCTCAAAAGCAAACCAGTGACAGACAGTGTGCCCAAAGTATATAATAGTTATTTGGTTGTTGAGTTTGAGCTATTACATATGATATCAAAGCAAAGATTTGAGATTCTGTATACTTTAAATGATGATGTATGCTAAGGTTTAAGATTTTGTAGATTCAAAGTGATGATATAAATTAAGGTTTGAGATTCTATAAACTCTAAGTAATGATATAATTTAAGGTTATGATTCTATAGACTTATAAAAGATTAGATAAATAGATTTTGTTAACTCATAGCTTTAGTGTTTTAATTCCTTTATGTTATCTTATGTGTTATATTTTCAACCTTGTAGATATGGAAGAGAAAAAAAATTATCAAGTGGGAAGAGATCAAATGTACCGAACAACTCTCTCTAAGTGAAATTCCTATTAGAGATATCCAAAAATTACATCAAGTAAGAATGGAAGATAAAGTAAAAGGACTATCATGACTTTTAGTGGTTTGCATCTAGGTTCAGGTGCTTTTAAGAAGAGAAAGAGTAAAGCTAGATTAGGAATGTGTGTTTGTAGCAAGTGAGCTAATAAGAGTAAATTTTAAAAAGTTTGCATACATTAGACCTAAAGAGGCAAAACATTTGAATAATGGGATTTATATCCCTAAAAAGATTTTGAATCTTATTAACGAGGAGAGAATTGTAAAGTTGGCACCATTTCCAGTTAGGATGAATGCTCTTTTAAACCTTGATATTTAAGAAATAAGATGCTATACAGGAGTTAGTGGCTAGGAACTTTTAATTATCACATTTAATTTTATTTTGTTTGATTTTTGTATGATTAATGTTTTATTTAAAACGATTTAAATTTGAGAGTAGTTAATATTAATAAAACAAGTTTGACATTGATATGTTTGATTATATTTGAGCACTTTATTATTATTATTATTATTATTATTATTATTATTATTATTATTATTATTATTATTATTATTATTATTATTATTTTGCTATGCCTTATCTAAAAACTTGTGCTATTCTTTTTTTATGATGTGGCTTTTTCTCATGAGGTTATATAACATATTTGGTTATACAAGATGATTATGTAGCTTGCTAATAGAAATAAAACATCAAGCTCTGAAAATCCCCCAACTACTAATAGGGATGATAATGGAGCAGGGTGGGGATGGGGAGGCATACTCCATTTCCCATCTTATTTTGTATATTAACCACCGTTTCCCATTCCCATATAAATTCTCTATTTTTTATTATTTTATAAATTAATTTTAGTAATATAACAATTTTATCAATTTAAAAAAATCATGAACATATTATAATATTATTTTATATAAAAATAATCATTATAAGATACTAAAATAATATTTTTAAATAAAAATAAAAATAATCACACAATATTGTTCAATAATTAATATTCATAACAAAATAATAAAATAATTAATGTCTCAAATTCTAATGTCATATAATGCTTAATATTACTACTTTTTTCTTTATTAACTACTCAATCTTCTTTGATTTCCTTTATCAAATGCACATAAGATTAATACTTTACTCTTGTAATATCAAAGAAAAATTTTAATTTATTACTAAAATAATTGAGATGATATTTTATAAATAGATACAAATGATTAAAATTAAAATATATTTTAAACTTACTTTCTCTAAATCTTCACAATATGTATGGCATTTAGTTTTTGTAAAAAAATTTGAACTTGAGGTCGAACCTAATGATAAAACCAAACTCACAAAAAACCTAATTCGTTAATATTGAACTTGAACTTGAGCCTGAACCTGATGATTTTTGAACTTGATGATTTCCCTTAAGACATGCATTAAAATTTTATATTATTAATTATATTTAATTATAATAAAAATTCTAAAATATATAATATAACATTACACTTAAATATATATAATTTAATTAATAACTTATAAAATAATTATAGTGTATTTGAATGGGGAATGGGGTAGCAGTGAGGTGGGGTGAACTAAACCAATTCTTATCCTATTAGTAAATTGGAAATTAATTTCTACTATTTCCTTCCCCATTCTCTATAAATTTATCTAAATTTTTTGCATTAGGGATGGGTCCCCACAGAATCCCAAACCTGTGGGGATTTTGTCATCCCTAACTACTAATAATCTTACTATTCTTAAATGGCTCCATAAGCCAATCCTTGGATTCGTTTGATGGATAGGATGCATGATAGACTAATCAAGGAGTTCATTTGTGGCAGGGGTGCTACACAGCATATGAACACACAAGGACAATATAGTAATAATGATAGTGGAATTGCAATAACTCTAGAATGGTTTAAAAATTGAAATTACCAATATTTCATGGAACTGTTGATCCACTTGTTGTTGAGGCATGATTGAAGCATATAGAGAAGGTTTTTACTGCAATGGGGTGTGACACTGATCATAAGGTTATGCTTGCATCATTTGTACTTTAGGGTCAAGCATGTCTTTTATGGGATGCTAAGGCTTGTCTTTTAAGCTCCCAACTAAATGTAGGGCCAATCAATTAGGATAATTTTGTAGAAGCTTTTTTTAAAAAATACTTTTCGAATCGAGTTCAAGATAAGATGAAGGTAGATTTGTTGAGGTTGACACGAGGGTCAATATTTGTGGTTAACTACGATGAGTAGTTTACAATTTTATTGTGATTTACTCCTATATTGGTATTTAGTGAGGAAAGCAAATGTAGATTTTTCCTTGAGTCTATCGATCAAGTCTTATCTATTTATTCTCAAGCTGTAACACCCCCTTCATTTCATTTCTATTCATGTGGCATATAGTACATTAAAATTATCGAAAAGGTAAAAATCAATGCTTTCTTATAGTGAAGTGAAGTTTTCATTTGTTCAAAAAAAAGTTTATAGAAGGTAACCCCATAAATAGTAACAACTAAAATAGTATTATATTTTTTTTTCTAAAGAATTGTTATGCATTTTAATGAAATTAATATTTCAGAGTACTCAGAAAGGAAATTATATAACAATGGCCTAAACCTTAGATATACTATGCTCCGTCCGAAAATCTTTGCCTCAACTGCACTTTCTGAAACCGCTACCGCTATATCGTAATTACTTGAAAATAATAATTCCACAAAGGGGTGAGCACACCACATGACTCAATAAGATAATATAGTATTTAAATAAAGGAAGGAGCATGTTACTTGAATCTCTACTTATTTTGGTCATTTTACGCAATTCCACACACACAGGTAAATGCATGTCCACATATCAATGTACATGTACCGACAAGCATATGCTCAGTAATATACACAAGATACCATATCATATCCTCTAGAACTCTAAGCACTATCTCACCTATGAATTCTGTATAACTAATCTCAATCAGAGTAATACTCTTTATAATATACCATACACGGGTAATGCAGTCTCAAACAATATATTTTCTAAATGAATCGCTTCATCACCTGTGTCCGTTTACATCTTATTTCTATTCTTATCAACGAACACCTACATGACCATATAAAATCAATACATAGTTATTCATATAAATAGCAACTAAATGTCGCGGCCACATAAAGAGGAACTGCTTAAAAGCCGGTATAACCACACAATATCAATCACACACTCGGCCCGAGATAACTAAAATATTCTAGGCAAATAATCAATACCCACATAGGATATCAATATTTCAAACATCTAAATATATATACAAACGAGAGTATTAGTAAAAATAATAACAATATTTCTGTATGTCATTTCCCCTCTCAGAAGGTTGGTAATAGAAATTTTATTGCGTTTACAAGTGATCAATTATACTTAGAAACATCATGGATCATGGTTGTTACTCTAGGCCACTGGGCCATTTGGAGGACAGCTGTGAATTCCACCTACCGCTCAGGGTACCACAGTCTTAACGTCACACCTCCATTAAAAACTGGCTTACAAGCCCGGCTGAGTGAGATGAAACATACATATCCGATCCACATATCACAATTATCTCAATACTGGTTCATTACCAGTCTATTTTATCATACATTCATATTATCTCCTTATTCTTACTATATCAAGATAACCTATCTGTTGTACTATAATCGCAAATACACGTCTACCATTCTTTATCCCATACTAAGGATTCTTTCACCTACAAAACCTTGACTATACCACTATTAAGTCACATATCAATCCAATCCTAGTCATTCGCTAAGGTACACTAACAATAATAAATGTAAACTCATAACATAGTTCCTACACCATCATATTTTCACCGTATTCTCAACCATATGAATAAACGTGTAAACTAATATGTCGAACAACCTGTAATACATCAAGTGCGCCTTTCCACAATATTCTCAAGTTTCTCACATGATCTTTAATCTTATTATGAATTCACACATATTCTTTTCATTTCACAAACATACCGGTGAGCTAAACAGGATTCTATATACTAGAAGTGAGGTAGCCTATATATTACCTCACCCATTATCTTATTTAAATACTAATTCCCCTTTTTCAAGCTGATGTTAGCTCTTTGTTTCTGTAAGATTAAGTTTTTTCTTAAAGAATTGACACTTGCCAAGGTGTAATTAGACTTCAAACATTTCCGCAATTCACAATCATAACAATAATCCGTTTGTGACTGCAATTAAAGGTAATCCTAGACCCTCCTCTACATATGAAAACCAGAATATAAAGGGAGGTCATGAATAGCTATATGAATAGTATTTTTTATAGGAATTCGGCAAGAGTTTGCCTATACATATAAGCTGCCCTACCTGCACAAGAAAACTATGATAGTCTCCATACCAAATAAAACACAACGTGTTACTGCCTCATTGCAATTCACACTAACACAAGCAACTCTTAGCAGATAGAAGTATTCTTCCATACAGTTTGAATCTAATAGGTACACAAATTCATTTCCTTATAGATCGGTCATAATTAAGTAAATTATGGATCGTGGTCATGATATCCACCGTACACTTCAATATATGTATACAATGGTCATTTGCCCACACTGGGTTCCTCAAACCAACAGTATAATTAGTTCTGTCATGGGTTGCACGTACTTAAGAACGCCATGGGGAACAGCCGCTTCCTACCATGGGTTCAACATACCCCTCGGGCACCATGGTTTTTATTATCATTTCTCAATTGCTGTGGGTTCAACATACCTCGAAGGGCACCACAGTCTTATTATCAATCTGGAGTTACTGTGGGTTCAACATACCCCGAAGGGCACCACAGTCTTACTATAATAATACTACTCCATCCTGAACGACTTTACTAGGGTAACGAAAAAAACTATCAATCCATAATTATCCCAATTATACCAGTTATCCACACAGATTTATTCATAGTCGACTTAGTCATGACAACATGACCATTTTGCCTACATTAATCAAGCAGCACGTTAATAATTTCATGATAGGTAATATAATTACCTATGAAACACATTTATTAGTCCTTATCTTCTAAAAAGACTTTATACACATGGATTTATCGTAAGGCTAGCAGCACTAAATCATGAAAACATATTCCACTCTGGCATATAAATACACCATAAAACAATCAAGATAAAACATAGAAATATATTACAATCTAAATACATGGATACACTATATCACTATTAATACAAATTCACAGATACATATTTTAATCGGTTATCATATATTGCGTCATTACACGCAATCCCAACATATCATCACAAGTTAAAATATACTCATTACCTTACTACAGCACAATAATTATAACATACTAACGTATACCCACATGTTCATTCGAATAACATTATAAAACATCAAGTGCAACATCTACTCAATCATTCAATCATAAGGGCATAATTATGTATGTATATACAAGCGTACCTACTATATAAATATATAAATACAAACATGGGACATACAATACTGTATAGGTATTTTAGAATACCTAATGTAGCATTGCAGGTCGACGGTAATGATATTACGCTTATAACTATATATACATATATATATATATATTTAACACACGGATATTAACACTTCTAATTGCACAATCATGCCCATTCCCCGTCAATGTGACTTTTCTATAATTTAACCCATTATTATTATATACATTCATGCAATTATAAATATTATAAATATTAAAATCTATTTTTTCATAATTTAAATATTATATTATCTTACTTCCGGGCACCCAGTACCTATACGAATGATGAAAAACTGTTCCGGAGAGGGTATACACGTTCAAAATACTCCTACGTACGCTATGGATTTTTTCTCGAAAAACGTGCACGTTACTGTTCACGAGCACTATTCAACCCACGAAATTTTGGTTTTTGTTTCACGAGCAAAATATACCATCGCGATTCTTGCGATGTCAGAATACTGTCCATGGTGTCCATATGTCACAAAACACAAATTGAAGCATTCAAAATTACTAAAAATCGTAAAATTTCATATTTCAAGGTACCTACTTTGGGCCCTCAAATCATCATCGAAACTCATTCCAAATTGAGATCTAAACATACCGCGTCGAAGTACGAGTGTCGGAGAGCACACTGATCAGTTTAGATTCTACCGAAGCTACACCAATTGCCGGAAATCTTGCCGGAAAGACACCTTCCCGATCAGCCTTCCCTCGCCGGAATCCGGTGACCAAAGGCCGGAATTGGGCACACCACTGTGAAGAGGATGGCGAGACGGTGCCAGACGCGCCAGAGGTGTTGGTCAACTCGCTGTGGACCGCCGTGAATCGCCGGTCAAAGTTCACGTCGGCGAAGCTTCGGGCGACGCGTGAGGACGCGTGGCAGCGGCGATCAGGGCGGGGTTGGCGGCGTTGTACTCGCGACGGCCCGGCGGTCCTCCACTTGCCGACGGTGAGGTGATCTGAGGTCCGGTGACAAAAGTCACTGTTCATAGGAGAGAGAATCGTGGGGAGGAGAGAGAGAAGAGAGAGAAAAGGGAGGGAAAAAGTGGGGTGGTGTTGTCGAGTTTTCTAACCCGTCCCGCTTATATAGTCGTGCACGCACAACGAAAAATTGCAGCTTTCCGCTTTCGTTGTAAAATTTCTGATACCGGTAATGAAATACTAAATACTGTATGTCCTGCTCATACAGTACACTGTCTCAAATACCGGTCAACTCTTTCTCTTATCAAAACTCTCAAAAATACTGTATTGTAACTCTATGATAGGATTTTAAGAGTATAAAAATTTCAAGATGTTACACATGCTAAATGCATTTGCTAACTTGTTTGATCAAGCCTTTATTGTTGAAAGAGACTTAGCTGAAGCTCAAAGTGGACAATATTTATTTGGTTGCTGAGCTTGTACTTTTATATTTGGTATTAGAGATAACTCACAATTTAATGAGTGGATGTTTTATTTTATCTGTCTATAATATGTTTATTCTGACCCTCTTATAAGGACATGAGATTTAAAAGGAGAGAGAATATCACATTTCATATTGCTAACAGGTTAATTTGAGTTAAATATTATATAATTTGGATCATTTTAATTTAGTAGATGCATTTTGAATTATAAAGTTTAAGAGTAAATTCTTGATAGACTCTGTACCTAAAGTAGATAATATCTACTTGGTTGTTGGGTCTAAACTGTTATAGTAGTATGGCAATGTTCACTTACTTTTTACTGCAAATCTTATTTATTTATTTTTTTTATATAAATTTATTTTCTCTTACATAGAAGTGAATGAAAATATATCCAAAAAAATAAAAAATAAAAAAATAAACTGGTAAAATATAAAAAATAAGAGTGCTATAAAATTATATAAAAATAACTCACCTTATAAATAACTAAAGTATGATTGGCTCTTTATCAATTTTCTTTTATCTCATTATTATTATTTTTATAGCAAGGGTCGTTTCCCTGTGTGTTGGGGATTGGCCTTCCCCTCAAAAAAGTGGTCTTACAATAATGCATTAAAAAGGCAATAAGTTACAGTTCTTGATCAAATGTATAGCCACAATCAAATCACAAACCACACATTTTATTTCAATAAAGATAAAATCAACTTCAAACCATAGCACAAACAAAAAACTTAACACACTTAATTTCTCTTATAATTAGATTGGGTGCAGAATAATTGGAGCACCGTGTTGTGGTTGAAGAGTTATGACAGTAATAGGAGAATGAGTGTAAGAAGGTGAGAGCTCGAAAGAAAAGTGTTGAAGAATCATAGCTAGAGCAAGTTTAGCTTCTATCATGGCAAAGTTTTGTCCTAAACAGAATCTAGGGCCCCAACCAAATGGATAGAAAGCCAATTCATCCTTTGAAGCCTTGGAAATTCCCTCACCAAATCTCTCTGGATTAAATTCTTCGGCATCGTTTCCCCAATACTTAGGATCATAATGAATTAATAATGTCGGAAGCGCCACTTCTACACCCGCCGGCACCGAAATTCCTCCTATATTTGTTCTTTGGCTAGTATATCGAAACAGTGCTGTCACTGGCGCATATAGCCTAAGGACTTCATGTAATATCTTTGAAACCTGCAATTCATTTCAATTAATAAGCTAACTTCTTAAATTGTGGGAAATTAATGACCATTGTACTTACAGTCTTGAGGTGATTTAAGATTTCGATATCCGGTATTTTCTTCCCACAAGTTTTTAGAACTTCTACTCTTGCCTTTTCTTGCCAGTTTGGATGCATGGATAACAAGATCATTGTCCATGTAAGCCAGTTTGCAGTGGTCTCTTGGCCAGCAAAGTAGAACAATTTGCATTCCTCAATCACGTCTTCAATTGTCAGATCATTTTCTGCTTGTTCTCTGCATTGTAACAACAAGCCTAGAAGATCATCGTTGCACGATTCTTTGTTAACTTTAATAGCTTGCTCTTTCTTGTGGATAATATCACGTAATCTTGCTTTGATCTTCTTGTCTATATTATATCTCATTTTGTTCTTTTTTGTGGGTATAAATCTGTCTCAGGAATTGAAGCACAAAATCAAAACTACTCATATGTGATTTACGGAATTGATTGAAAATTAGATAAAAACAAAATACCTTAAACCTGGAAAGTAGATAGAAAAGTGAGCTTCAAGCACTAAAACAGTTTGCTGTTTTTGCAGTTCAAATATCTGTTTTCCCTCTTCATAGCTACTTCCAAAAGCAGTGCGAGAAATGACGTCTGCTGCCAGAGTGTGGAATTCTGGAGCAACATCAACTTCACTTTCTCCCGAAGAACTAACTGCTAACTTCTTCCATCGATCGATCAAGTTTAGGCAACTACTTGAAAAAGCTGGCATCATTCCCTACTTACAAATTAATTAATTGAGTTGCAAATTTAATAAAGTGCTTTATCTAAAGAATTTAAAGACATGCACCTTTAGCTTCTGAAGATGGAAGGCTGGAGTTATCAATTTTCTGCGTTTTGCCCAAGTGTCTCCTTCCAAGGTAGAAATTCCTCGTTGATGAAGGTTCACAAGTGGGTTCGATGGTGGCTTAACAAAGTGACTCAACTTATCTGTTAATACCAATCTCATCAGCTCTGGGTCCGCGACTAACAGACTTGGTCTTGTTCCCATCCAACTCAGGGACAATTTTCCTAATTCACCCAAGAAATAAATTGAATGAAAAACGAAATTGGAGTATCAAATCATGTAACAATAATATTCTTACCATATTTTTGAACCATTTCATGGTAGGAAGGGAGGACATACGAAGAAATCTGATGATTTAGAGACATAGGCTTGGACCACACCTCTTTAGAAGTCTTTACCATATCTTTCATATCATTATGAAAAAGCCTGTAAGACGTGCCTCTTATCCCTTGCTTCCTTAAAATTTTTTCTAGACTTTTCGGTTTCCACAAAAATGAGTACACAATACTCATAAGCCGATACAATACTAGTGAAACAATTGCTATCAGAAGTGCTTTGATGAGAATGGAATTTCCCATTTTCTCTGTTCTAAATTTCAGGCTCAAGTTGCTGAATTTTGTGGAACTTGTGAGGAAATGGTCATCATATGCTGTGAATTTATAGAATTTCTATTTATGATGTATACTTGCTTTTGAATTTGAATTGCCACCCAATTGTAATTATCTTGGTCGACTAGAAGGAAATGTGTAGCTCGTAATAAGACTTTAATTATATCTACAGATGCTATTTGATTGATTTATCTTGAATATTCATTGTCTTCTTACTCTTGGTGCCCACTCAATACACAGAATCTAACCATTTATTGTATTTTTAGTCTTGATGCTCACTTCATAACAGAATCTAAGGTGCTCAATGCTTGGGGATCAAGGCATGGCGAAATTTTGTCCTCTTACTGTCTTGAATGGCATATACAAGTGATTTTTGTTGACTTATATGAGGAAAAGTAGAATAGAAACGGACCAATCAATGCCTTGTCGCGCAAGGCTTATTTTTGTTTGAATGCAAAAGGGCCATCTGAAATAAAGGAAAAATTTTAGACAAATCTCTAAAATTTAAAATATTATCACTTTTATGGAATAGTTTTTAATATTAGCACATAAATCTTTATGGTTTTTAATATTAGTCCCTTATGTCTCTAAATATTTTAATGTTCATGGCAAAAATAATAAATATTTTTATTAGAGATAATTTTTTGACATGGACAAAAATAAGTATCAAACTCAATAATATAATAAATTGAGTAAATTAACTGTTGGACTCACTTTTGGATTTTTTCAACACAAAAAAAGAACTCAACATGTGAGTAGGGTGACAATTCAAGTAAATGAATTGTGTTTGTGTCGTGTTAAGTATGTATAACAAAATTTTAGGATAATCCAAATATGATCTATGTATTATTTGTGTCAAAATTATTAAATAAGACATTATTCATTTAATAGGTGATGTGACATAATACAATTATCCATTTATTAATTAGATGATCGTGTTTGTTAATATGACATGAATTGTTAACCTATCATGATCCATAAACTCGTTTAAACAACATAATTCATTTAACTCAATTAATTTAAATTTTGTCTGTTTAATCCATTTACTTGATTAATATAAGTTTCACTTGTTTAACTCATTTAATCAATTACACTAATCAATAAAATAATTGATATTTATACACTATGTATATAACATAGAAATTTCTTATTTTTTTAACAAAAATTAATAAAATTAACACTCAATATATTATATTCATAAGGTCCTTAAAATCTTTATAATAAAATAATTATTAAAAATGAAGTTTAATAAATTACAACAATTTCATCCATAAAAATAAACTTTTGTAATTTTGTTAATTTAAGTTATTATAGAAAATATAAAACATTTGTTACATAAGCAAATATTAATAAAACACTACAATAAGTTGTATACTTGAATTATAATAATAAATTTTATTAAATTATTTTAACAATAATTTTATGTGCCCTCTTATTCTATAGGTTATTTAATACAATACAATAAATACATTAAATAATTAAATAATTCTACACAATACAAGTTATATAATACATCTAATGTATCATAAGTGTATTTTATTTTTTTTTTATGATAATAGCACAATTAATAATTATTTATTGCTATGTTAGGATTTGTTATTATTGTATATCAACTCTTAACATATGTAATCAATCAATGTTTAGATCAATTGTTTATCTTCAATACTCTTACATTGTAAAAGTTAAAAACTTAAATTGTTATTTTTAAATTTGTTGTTATATAACAACAACAACAACAACAACAACAACAACAACAACAACAATAATAATAATAATAATAATAATAATAATAATAATAATGATGATGATGATGACGACGACGACGACGACGACGACAACGATGATGATGAATTAAAACATGTAATGTTCCAAATCTAACACGCATCACATGTGTTGAACTAAAGTGCATAAGTCTATATACATGTACTAAAATTTTATAATTTTAACTTTTCTATTGAAACATTTCATTAGCAAAAAATTTATTAGTAAATCAAGTTAAATATTCTTAAATCTTCTTAAACACTACAATGATCTAATCAAACTCAAAAATTATAAAATAACTTCAAAATATAAATTTAAGAATGTAATAAATGCATTACAAAATTTTATTCATCATCTATAACATAAATAAAATTTTCAAAACTATCTTCTAAACTAAACCATTATGCATACTAGTTTATGCAACTTATCTTATAAAAAGTAATTGATGAGGAGTAAGCTATCAACTCGGTAAGTAATATCATTCATAATGTATAAACAAGTATTTTTTTTTTTTTATTTTCATATGTATAAGAATAGATTCATAAGCCATTATATTTAAATATCATGCAAAAATATAATTTCAAGTATTTTCTCAAAATAAACAGAAGTTTCATATTCATAAATTTTTAAAAAATAACATATCAAATTATATTTCATAAAAATAAATGCAAAAGCTTATAAAAAAATATTTGTTATAGAAAACAAATTTCAATTATTTATGTTACATAGTATCACTTGTAACCCTAATGATCTGATCAATTAACAGAATTATAATCATGTGCACACTCATAATAGAACACCAACTGATCCAGATGGATAAATATATTGACCATAATTGATCATAATCAGAATTAGAATACTAAGGACAAATGAGTCAAAACATTTCATTTTAGTAATCATATAAATCATTTAATAATATAACATCTTGCATTGATTCACTTATAGAGCATGTTACTTATTTTTTAATTAAATATTGGCTTTTAAAAATAATTAAAAAAAATATTTAAAAATATGCACATTATAAGAATTCATAATATAAATTCATTTATCGAATAATCAAATATTTCACAAAAAATTGAGTTAAATAATGGATACCATAGAATAGTTTCATAATCATAATGTAAAAATAATATAATAAATATTATAAATGTAATTATTTATCTCAAATCAAATTAGTCTTAAGGTACCTCTAATTGCTATTTAAAGGTTCTAAATTTCTTATAATAGCAAAACTATTTCATTAAGAAAACTTAAAATAGCACACAAATAAAATTTTCAAATTTGATTATATCTATACTACTCGCGTACGAACATTAAACAAAACCATTTACAATCTAAAATTTTTAACTCCTATTTTATAAAATAAATTAAGTTAAAATTTTATAAATTTATTAAACACATTTAGGGATATAATATATAAAAATTTCATGAAATTTTGAGTTCAAAAAGATTTTTATAATAACAAGTTTTTGAAAAAGTCTATCATGATATTTTTGAAATGTAAATAACTGAATAGAAAATTCATAAATATTTAAATTTGTTTCAAAAAATTATGAAAGAAAAAGTTAGTAAGCATGTGTAAAAACCATCATAAAAGTTTTCATAATTATTTAAGGTCTTTGCATGTTTCAAAATAATAAATATTTTAGAAAATATAAATTTGTGCAAATTATTTCAAAATTGAGGTTCACTTAATATAAAATTCATAAATATTTAATATAACTCTAAAAATCCTAACATTTATATAGCATACAGTAAATATATGGATAAAATTTTATAATTTTTAAAGATCGTTTGATACTTCAAATAATTTATATTATACACTAAAATTATAAAACACATAAAATTTTAAATTTGAAAGCTTATTTCAAAATTTTGAGTAAAATTAAATTTTACATTCTCCTTAACACTTGTAGATTCCTGTTATGAAAATTTTGACAACCCTGATAGAATTTTTATTAAAACAATTTTATATATGTTATATTCAGCAAATAATATAAGTTCTAATTCAAACAATTCACTATTCTAATACAATTTAAACAAGGAATGGTCTAGTACTATTTTATAAGCATTAAAGAGTTCTATTTATTATACACTAAAATATATCAAAGAAAACAATAGTCTTAATAAAACTAAAATAAATAAGAAAATATAAAAGAAACTAAAATATTACCTTTGTAACATAAAAAGCTTAAGCACCTCCGGTCACTGAGAAAAACATTTTATGTTCCATGCATTGAAAAGACAAGGAGAGGCAGAGAAGTAAGCAAAAAAAAATATGTGTTCATATTTTGTTTAGGAAATAAAAGAAAATTCCTAATTAACAATTTCATGGATATTTACTATATTAAAAATAATAATAATAAAATAAATATATCTTTTATTTAAAAATAAAATCCTATCAAAATAAAATCACATATGTCACTATTTAGATTTTAAAAAGAATATTTTACCAATAAATAATATAAATAAATAAACACATTTTTTATTCAATTAATACAAATTCTATCGTAATTACTATATACGTTTATACATACATACATACAACATACACCATTACATAAATAAATAACCATATTCCTTATTAAAACAAAATAAAATTTAAGCCTTATCATAATACTTTCTATGAAAAAAAAAATTATCCTCTAGTTAAAACAAAAATAGATTTAGCTTTATTATTTCTTACATTTAAAAAAAAAATACTTATATATAGTATAATATAATAGTCTCCTAATCTAATTAGGAAAGTAAATATTACAAAACATCAAATAGGTTAATTATATGAATAATTTGTTTAATGCTATCTCTTAAATTTACTAACTTTAATATACTAAGTTGCTAACCCACATAAGTCGTTATAGTTTATTGTCTTCATAATACTTAATAATGCTTAATTTGAATTTCATATTTATTATTATTAGAACTTATATTTATGAATTTTATTATCATATCAAATTAAACTTAACATTCTAAGTTTTTATTGTGTCAAACATATTTTATTTAGACAATATTATGAATCATATAAGAAAAAATAAAAAAAATAAAAATTAAAACTCAATGGGTTATAAACAAGTTAGTGAGTTCTAATGACATGATTACACAAAAAATTAATTTTGTTGTAAGTGGGCTGGTATGTCATAAACGAGTTGACAAATCATAAGCAGATTGATAGGTCGTAAATGAATTGACTTGGCGCATTATTTAAAAATAAGGTTTCTTCTTATCTGATTAAGTTCCAAAATTACATAAAATCAATAATTTCCTTTATAAAGTTTTTTCATGAAATACATTGCATAAAGAAGGGTAAGTGATAAGCGGATTTGATACTAGTGTTTTTTAGTATCATTGAGTTAACATTTAAATAGTTTGTGACCTTTTAACACTTTTTAATCAAGGGTTTGCTTGTTTTTGCATGGTTTGCGAAAGTGAGATGAAGTCCAAAGGCCTTATGTTTGTTTGTAGGCTAAGAAAGAACTTCAATTCTCCTATCATGCTCATTTCAAATTCATGACTCGTGCATTTAGAAAAATCTTTACATAAAAAATTGTAAATGGTACCAAAAATAATATCATCTAAATATATTTGAAAAATAATAAAAAGTGTAGTGTAAACCTTACCCATGCTAAAATTATTTTCCAAAAGAAATTTACAAGTTTTGGGGGCTTATTTCAATCTATACAAGGTGTTAGGGAATTTGTAAACATAATTTAGAAAAAGTTTCATTTTCACAATTAACAGGTATTCTACATAAACTTCTTCCATGATGTACTAATTTAGAAAAACACTTTTGACAACTATTTGAAGTAAGATAAATTCCTTATGCATTCAAATATAAGCAACATTCTAATGT
The DNA here is from genome assembly GCA_032402905.1 of Khaya senegalensis. NCBI lineage: Eukaryota > Viridiplantae > Streptophyta > Magnoliopsida > Sapindales > Meliaceae > Khaya > Khaya senegalensis. The sequence goes on along the minus strand of CP135538.1, from coordinate 2,834,422 downwards.
TCTCTAGTCTAGCTATGGTTACAAATGTCTCAGAAAAATTAATATCTTCTTCTTGGTTATAGCCTTTAGTTGTTAATCTAGTTTTATTTCTAATAATCACATTGGATTTATTCATTTTATTTTTAAATACCTATTTAGTCCCAATAACATATTATTGTTTTGCTTTAGAGGTTAATTTTCAAATTTTATTTCTTTTAAATTGGCTTAACTCTTCTTGCATTGCTACCATCAAACACTTATCCTTTTTGGCCTAAAAAAAAGTTTTAGGTTCAATTTGAGACATGAATGCCATGTTATTGCAGATTTTTTAATGGATAATTTAGTTTTGATGCTATGAGATAGATCTCCAATAATTAAATATTTTGGATGAGATTTTGTGAATCTGCACTCTTTGAGAAGTGATTAAGTATCTTCCTCTTCATGCCTTACCATTTGCTTTTCTTGTGGCACAATTCTCTCTGCTTGTTGAGTGGAGTTTTTAGATATGACTTTGTTTGATTCGCCAATATGTATATTTTTCATTTCCTTAATAATTTCATCATCAACAATAATTATTTTTCTTAGAGAAAGGATTAGTTTAATCAAAAGTGATATGTATCGATTCTTCAACAACTAAAGTTTATTTGTTAAATACTCAATAAGTTTTACTAGCCATTAAGTAATTGAAAAAAATTTTAAATATAGGATTTTGAGTCAAATTTTCTTAAGTTATACTTAGTATTTAAATAAAGTATTTTGAACCAAAACAATTTAAAATATCCAATAATAAATTTTCTATCATGTCAAAACTCATTGGTTGTTTTATTAAGAAAATGTCTAATTAACACCCAATTTAAAACATAATAAGTTGTGTTAACGATTTCGGTTGAAAAATATTATGGTAAATAATTCTCATGAATCATTGTCTTAGTTGATTCTTAAAGAGCCCCATTCTTTTTCTTAACACCATTTTGTTAAGGAGTCCTAGTAGATGTAAATTAATGCTTAATGCCATGTTCATCGTAAAACTTTTAAGCACATGATTTTTAAATTCACCACCATAGTCACTCTTTATGCATGTAATTGTGATCTCTTTTTTTGTTTTGGACTCTTTTCAAAACTTAGAAAAAGCATGTATTACCTCATATTTTGTTGCCAAAAATAATGCCCATATAAATCTTGAAAAATTATCAACAATTACAAACATGTAATGCTTGCCACTAAGACTTGCATTTTTTGATGGCCCAAATGAATCCATATGAAGAAGATATAATGGTCTAAAAGTAGAAATATGCATTTTTAATTTAAAAGAAGTTTTGATTTGTTTCTTAAGTTGGCATATATCACAAATTTTATTTTTCACAAAATCAATCTTTGAAAGGTTATTTACAATATCCTTTTTGAGAATCTTTAAAATCAAATTCATGCTTACATCATCTAGTCTTTTATGCCATAGCCAACTATTTTCATGTAATGCGAAAAAATATTTATCGTTTGTGATGCAGAATCAATATCAATAGTGTATATATTTCTATTCCTAATGCCTCAAAAATGATTGTATCAAGCATGCTTTTAATCATACAACATATAAGTTCAAAAACAATTTTGTTCCCTTATCACATAATTGACTAAAGCTTAAGAGATTATATTTTAAAATATTAACTAACAAAATATTCTCAATCAAAATAGAATTTTTTGTTACCCATGTTACCAAACCCAATTATTCTCTTTTTAATGTTGTCCTAAAATGTAACAAATGCTTTATCTTTGTGTTTTGTGAAACTTAAAAGTAGAGATGAGTTTCCCATCATGTGTCCTGAACAACTATCAACAAAGAACCACTTTTTGCTCTTTGCTAACTTATCATCTTTTATGGCCATGAAGCACATGTTGGCAATTTCATTGGTGACTTCATCAGCTGATGAACTTTTTTCTCATCGTCCCACATTCCACGATTGCTTTTTTCTTGAACTTCTTGTATTTAAAAGTACGCAATCTGTTATAGCATGTCTAAGTTTTTTTCACTCATAGCATGTAATTTTGTTCTTCTTACTTTTTCTCACCTTTTTGGTTATCTCCCATTAAATCCTTGAAGTTTCTTTTCCCAAAGTTCTTTTTGTTCCTTACATAGCTCTTGAACTTCTTTGTCATTAAAGAAATATCATCATCATCATCATTTTCACTTTCATCCTCATCAATTTCATGCATGGATGATGTAAACGCTATATTCTCTTCTTCTTATCCTTGTCTACTCCATCTTCGAAAATCTTATCTTTATAGTTTACAAACTAGCGAATGAGACCATCAAGAGACAAAATGTTTAGATCTTTTTCTTTCTTAATTGAGATACTTTTAACTTTTCATTGCGTTAGTAGAGGTCTAAGGATCTTTTTCACTTGCTCACTATTATGAAATGATTTTCCTAAAGTATTAAAAGAATTTATAATGTACGTGAATTTTAGTAAACATGGCATGTCTAAAATCATTAAGTTTCATGTTGAACAACTCGTTTTGCTTAGTGAGTCTATTTATTTTAGATTCTTTAATTTGGATTTTTCTTTCATATTTACCTTTAGTGTTTGATAAATTTTATGACCAATTCTGCATTAAAAAATTATATATAATTCCTTCTTATGTATGGCACAATAAGGAATATTTCTAACCTTTGCATTAATAAAGATACTTTTTTTATCAATTTCATTCTATTCACTACTAGGTTTAGGTGCTCTTTCACCTTTCTCATTATTTTTTATTGGAACCTTGGGACATTAACAATTTTTCAAAGTTCAAAATCCATATCTTATAGAAAATATTTTATCCTTGCCTTTAAATAGTTATAATAATTTCCATCAAAGAAAGTGGGTCTAGTCATGGAATGTCCATCAAGATATCTTAGGGTTACTATTGATATTTTTTTGGACTATTAAGAGCTAATTAAGATAAACAAACTCTAATAACTCTTGAAATTTATGTATGTAACACAAGAGCAGGGGTGAATTATGTTTCCAAAAATTTTTCACAACATAAGATATCTAATTTTTATCTAATAATAAATAATGTAAATAAGATTGAACAAAAAAAGAAAGCAAATTGTTAAGATTTATATTGGTTTAACAACTCAATGACCTACATCCACTCTATAAGCTCTAAGCTTGAGCTTTTCTACTAGAACAAATTTTTTCAACCTTGAAGACTCATAAATAAAACTAAGGAAGATTTTAGTTTTCTTTATAATCTTACAAGTGTTTCTCAACCTAATTTTACAAAAGTATAATAACTCTCCTTAATTCTCTTTTCTATTTGAAAAAAAAAAAGATTAAAAACAAAAATTACACCTCAAGGATTTTCTTTAATAAGAGAATGTATACAAATAAAGGAGAAAGTTTATGATATGTATTTGTAGCAATCTGTAAGATCAATAATAATTTTGAAACTCAAAGTATGTTTGTAAGTACTTAAGATACTTGAGAGAATATTCAAAATTTTGTATCAATGTATGCAATACTTGTATTTATAGTTGGGTTTAAAATTTAGCTGGCAGAAACATAAAAATTAAAATTCAAGCACAAATAGATGACTAGTTCAAGTAAATGGTCGACTAATTTTTGAAAAACTAAAGGCCCATAAGTGAACCCAAGCAATTACGAGGTTGGTTGAACAAATTGGTGGGTTGATTGCTAAAGGGTCTGGTTGGAAAAACTAGGGGTCCAATTCGTAAATATGTTATGTTTTGAAAATTTTTTAAAATCTTACATTTTGGTTCACAAAATCTTACAAATTAGTTTCTATTTAGGTTTAAAATTTTGAAATTAAGTCTATATTTTAGGTTTCAAAATTTTTTGTTTTGATACATTTTGTAAGTTTTAAAAGTGTGTTTTTGTGTAAAACTAATAAGCTTACATAACTACCACAATTAAACACACATTAGTATACAATACTAGATTCTATCATTATTGTTCTAAACTTTTGAATTGATTCTTCAATTTGAGCTCTTGATGCTTCATTTTTTATTTGTATATTTTGTTATCATAAAAAATGAGTTTATGTGACACTAAGATCAATAGTTGTAGCTTGGATTTGAGGATAATTCTTCATAAGAAAATTGCCCTTCCACCTCAATCTTGAGCTCAATTTGTCTAACTCACTCTTTGCTAAATCTGAATCTTTCTAGTATGGACGAAGAGTATTAGTAACCTCGTACATAAGAAATCAAATAAAATCCCACAATACTTAAATTCAAGTTTGAAGCACACAAGTAGCATATTAATTGCATTGTACCTTATAATATAAACATAAAAATTAAAATTAAAAATCTTATCCCACATCAAAATAATCATACTAAGTATAAATCTAAAATAAAATAAGAAAATAATAGTCTAAGCTAAAGTAAATATGCACTACAAACACCAACTAAAAATTTATAAATTATTTATTTTTTTAACTTAACATAAATTTAAAGTTTAAAATTGTATATTTTTAATTATTAAAAAAATAGAGTATTTGCTATCAAACCCGAGTATCAAATACAGGTAAATAGTCATGCTTGAATGGGTTCATAACTAAATATTATAAATTAATATCTATTTTTAAATGTTTATACTACTAACCAAATCATGAACCCGAACCATTAAATAATTATCTCAACATGTAAAAATTCTAAACTAATACGATTATTAAATTATTAAATAAGTTATAATTATATCACTCATTTAATATTTTTATTTATATTTCAATATATTTTTATAATACTTATAGTAATATTTTTTTAAATACTAATTAATTTTAATATAAATACTAATAAAAAATTTTTAAAATCATAAATGTAACTAAAAAAATTAAAATATAAAATTTATTAAATAATTAATTAGTTAGTACATTATAATTATTCAAATAATAATTATGTTAGAAATAAATTTAAAATATTAAAATTTTAAATTTAAATATGATAAAATTTTAAATGATGTCGTATTATATTATTTATTTAATATTAATTAAAATATCTAAATTTTAGATCCAGTTCATAGAAGATGATAGGTTGTGTATGAAATTGACATTACAGGGTATGGTTGAGTTACGCATGAATGTCATCCCTAGTAAAAGAGATCATACGTGTGGTTTGGTACTACTTATTAAATTATTGTTACAAATTATATATGTATTTTCTTCAACAGTAATTAAATTTGAACCGTGAGATTTACTTCGAGATGCGTACCGGACACCAAATGTAAATGTTGGAGACACGAAGACAAGGCACTGTACTATATTCACGTGCACACTTCAATTGTATCCCTCTGAAAGTATGTCTTTCATGCCTGCCATCTTCTCAGATCGCCTAAAGTCTAAACACGTGTCCTGCTCTTTTTCCTGTTCTGAAACAAAAACAATTGGGATGGTACTTCTCTACACCTGGCCCAGCCAGCAAGCTGCCAGCGTAGCTCTACATCGTTTACAGGTAACAACGGATGTGTACCTATCTGTTAAAACAACAACTAAGTACATACTTTGGACGTTTACAACAAATATGTCTTAATATTACTTAACTAGTTGCTCCTATGTCTGGACCTATCTGTTATAAATGACTAAAGGATGGTATTATTTATTAATGTGCTAAAATGTAGTGACGTATTTATTAATATCCCATTTATTTATTTTATTTTAGTAATTCTTATACTGTTTGGCCCCATTAATTAATTTGGCTGTCAAATTAATTAAACAAAATTATTCGACGTCAGCATTTATTAGATGCAAAAATTCCTATTATTATTATTATTATTATTATTATTATTATTATTTCTACAATAAATACATAAAATAGTAGTATATAGATAGAATTTAATTTTCTTAAGTGGGTGATAAGGTATAGCCATTAAGCCCATTTCTGATATATTTTAATTATCTTTTCAAGTTTCAGCAGGATCTTGATTTGCTAATATCATTTAAAAAATAAAAAAAATAAATTAAATCTTTAGCTGAAGCTGACTAACTATCAACGTGTATGGGAATTTCAATTCATTAAACTATATGTTTGGTAAAGATGCATCTTTCAAATAATTAATTTATTATATGTATTAAATAGATTCTTTAATGCATGAGTAAGCCAAAATTATTTGCCTCTCAATGTACTTTCATTGCATGTGATATGAGTTTATAAATACCAGACAGAAGCAGCCAACAACCATTTTACAAATAGAGCATTGAGAAAACAATATGTAAGTATAAGAAAGCTTTGAAACATAAAATCAACAATTTTTTTTTTTATTTCAAAACTTAGAGATTAGGATGCTCTGTAATTTCTCTATTTATTTATTTTTATCCTTTTAAATTTAAATTATTAAAGAAATAATTTTATCAAGTTAAATAATTATATTAAGAATACGAGATCTATTAATGTTTTCATTTAAATAATAAGACTAAAATTAGTATTAATATAATAAATTTTATTTTTTTATTTATAAAAATACTTAAATATCTAAAGTTGGATATACTACGAGAGTACAGAACTCAACACCCGAACTAAGTGCATTCTGTCTTCGGCCCAGATTCATTTGTTGGAATTAGGTTAATAGATAACTAAGGAAAAAAAAAAGAAAAAGAAAAGAGATGACGTATAGAATTTGTCCTGCCTTCCTAATTCCACGTAGCAATGCAGCTTTATCTCCCAACTTTCTTTCTCTTTCTTCTCAAGCTAGGTTTGGATTGTGAATCTATTCAAGTTTCCGCCTTCTCCTGGTATGCTTCTTCTTCTTCTTCTTGGTTGTGGGTTTGTTCTCAAGAAACAAATCTACTGATTACCGTAAAAGTCTGTATCAAACGAGGAAATGCAGCCTGGTTATGGTGCACCAGAGATTAATCAGCATCAGCAACAATTAATTGCTGATGACTGTTCCCCTTCAATTTTCACCATGTCCAATCCTCATCTTTATCAACCTCGTCATCATTCACAACAGCTGCAACACTTCCAACAAAGAAAACAGCAGCGACAACAACAGATGTGTCCACAACATGAGCAACAGCAACCATCGCATTTCATATCCTTCACCCAACACTTGTTACACCCTCAGCAACAGCAGCAACAGTTTCAGACATTTCAGCAGCAACAAAGTGATAGATTGCAGCATCACCAACCAGGACTGGATCAACAAGAGACATTGGTCGATGTGAACTTTAAGTTGGGACTGAACGAAAACAGTGGCAATAAAGGGAATGACAGGGTAAATCATGATGATGGAATTTTTCTTCAAGGAAATATTTCTGGGATTCAACAGCAGTCCAGAGTAATGCCCCATTCTTGGCGTTCCCAAGATGATTCTGTTATCAAACAACACTTTTGGTAATATTTTTTAATACGTTAACATAACGATCATATGATTACCTATATATGTTTTTATTTTCTTTGTTTCTGTTTTCAAAATGGGGCATGTTTTCATCTGCGTTTTTCTAAATGTTAGAGGAAATATCTAAATAGGTGTCGCAATAAGCAGTGCGATCAAGATAAACAGCAGGAGACTGAGTGCAACAAGAACAAGAACTACAGCCATACTTTACAACAAGTAGATCAAAATAAGGAGAGATGCAAAAATGTAGGGACCAAATACAAACACTCTGGCGAGCTTGAAGCAATTTATGGCCCGACAAATGCAAAGATTTTTGAAACCGAACAAAGTGGATCCGAGTCTGCTGTCACTGGCGAGAACTCCCCAAAAGATGCTGATGCTGTTTTTTTTATGCCTCTAAGAGACATACAGTGCAAAAATATTTGTAAAATAGCTGATGCTAACACTGCAATTGGGGTTGATAGGGGGTCAGAGAACTCCATCGGAGAAGACTCTTCACTGGAGAAAGTTAATGAAGAGAAGAAGAGAAAGAGAAAAATAAATGAGAATTTTGGTTCAATGGTTGAATTCTTTGAGCAGTTGGTGAAGAGAGTAATGGATCATCAAGATGGACTTTTCAGGAATCTTTTGGAAATTGTTCAAAGAATGGACAAAGAGAGAAATGAGAGGGACGAAGCATGGCGGCGGCAGGAGACTGCAATGCATAACAGAGAAGAAATTGCTAGATCTCATGAAAAATCAATATCCTCAAATCGAGAGGCTCTAATGGTTTCTTACATTGAGAAAATCACTGGCCAGCGTATCAATCTTCTTCCACGGGAGAATGCTTTGCTGTTGCAACCAGAAGTTAAAAACGATCAAACCAAAGATTTGACGGCTGTCAAAAGTGACACAAATAACAGATGGCCTAAAGCTGAAGTTGAGGACTTAATTCATTTTAGAGGTCGCCTAGAGCCAAGATTTCTGGAATCTGGGCTAAAAGGACCTCTTTGGGAAGAGGTAAGCTCTTTAATGGCTTCAAGGGGTTATCAAAGAAGTGCCAAAAGATGCAAAGAGAAGTGGGAAAACATAAACAAATATTACAGGAAAGCCAAGCAAACCGGCAAAAAGCGTTCTTCCCAATCCAAAACCTGCCCTTATTTTGATCAATTAGATCAACTCTACTCTGGAACTCCCATCAATTTACCTTCTTCTTCCAATCCTTCGTTTACAAGTGATATGGAGGTAAAAAATCAACGCTATTCAGAACTCTTAGAAGCCTATATTGCTGAAAGAGACGTTGGAATTGCACAAAACACATTCAATGACTCTGAAATGGGCTCTTTAAGGTTGAATTTCGATGGTATTGGTAATAATCAGACAGCAGAATTTTAAAAAGTGAGCCAGGGAAATGAAAAAGAGAATCACGAAGATAACAAGGATAGTGAAAAAGAATGTAAAGTTGGTGGTGACGAAGAATTAGACTGAGAATTGAGGAAATATTTACGAATAGAATGTTACATTATCTAGTAACAGGTAATTCTTTTGAGTTTCTTTCAAGTTTGAGCTTAACTTTATTCCAACGTGAAGAAATAAAATTTATTTATTCATTTGCTGGATGAGTTTAGCAATTTCTTGGTTACCATGAATCATGGGGCCAATTCTGCTACATTTGAAATCAAGTCATCGAAAAATAGCTCCTGGGAGTATGTATTCCCTTCCCCAACTTACTTAAAAATAAGTATCACGCAATTTAATTCAGAGTCTTGCAGTTGAAAATTTGAGTATGTTTGTGAACAGATGGGATGGTCATGAATGATGGAAACAAGCTAGCCTGCTCAGCAGGGGACCATATATGCACGTGGTGCGCCCAATTTTGGGCAGAATACTCACTAAGCCTTCATAATACTACTGTCTTTGATTGCTCCATTCCATGTTGAAAATAAATTGTCCTCTGTCCTGCATCCTCTGTAGTTTTCTCTTGAACAACCTAATTCTTATCATGACTTACTGGAATGCACACTTTACATTTGCTAATGATTATCGCATTAAATGTGTAATGTAAGTGTGTCATTCCATTTTCTTGCTAATTAAAAAGGTGGTGATATTTCACATCCACTATATTATTTATTATTATTATTATTATTATTTGAAAAACACCTCATTTACTAAAATATCTTATATAATACTAAACCTATCCTCATTTAAATAAAACAAATGTAACCCTTTGTTGTCTTCTTAACTTTTCTTAATTTGCAAGACTAAAACAATGATTTTTCTTTTTGCTAGTTCTAATTTTATTTGGTAAGGAAGATTGTTTTATATTGGATTATTTCTATTATTTTCTTGTCTAACAGTTGTATTTTTTTATTATTCAAATTTTATTTGGTAAAAAAGACTATTTTCTACTGAATTTTGTTTTCACCATATTTTTTTTATTCCAAGTTTAAAATAGTCATCACTCCTTTTGCTATTCCAATTTTCACTTGATAAGAAAGACTATCATTTACTATAATTTTATTTGATACTGATGACTCTTTTGCTTAGAACTCTATATATTTCATGTTCAATATACTTTTATTGATTTTCACAGGAACAAATGAATTTGTCTTATTTAAGTTTGAGTAGTTCCTAATACTACATGAGGTATTCTAGCAAATGAGGTACTCTTGTATATTGCAGGAAAATAACACCATCTTGAAAGAAATGCTTCGGCGTATATTTTGTCTAAAAATGCCCCCAACCCAAGCCGTATATTGGATTTGGGTTTTGACGAAATTCTTATCCGCCCTGTTTATTTATAACGGCCTGGTGAGAGTGGGTTGTACGTGGGCAAGGTTTAAAACGTACCGGTCATTGTTTTCTGTATTCGCAGCCACGTCAGTTTGAAAACTTGGTAGGGAGTACGCAAAAGTGGACATGTGGGTGGATACATACATACATCATACATGCATGCATACATATATAAGTTTGCCTCCAGAGATAAAGAAAATTATGATAGATTTACATTTATACCCTTTAGATTTTTATGACGATAATGTAAGTTAAATTTTTGCTTTTAAAAAATAAAAAAAATTTAATTCAATTTATACTTAAGAGGTAAATTACAATATAGTTTAAAATGTTTCACCGAAATTTTTTAATATTTTCTTAAAATTTCACTTATATATTTACATTTTATCTTTCAATAAAATTAAGGTAAAAATATATTTAAAATATCAGCACTATGTTAATCTAATGTTAAGAGTGATGAATATTATTTTATGACAAGAGACGTATTAAGTTTTGCTAGTCATCACTTTCAATATAGCAAAACAAAGAAAAAGTATTTATTTGACGATGTAATAGTTCTTTTGTTAATATGAGTTAAAAAGAAATATTTAAATTATCTATCTGTTGAAAGTTCAATTTTCATGGTGGACGTCTACTGTGCAAAATCTCTACACCTCCACCGTGAAGCCAAAATCTTGTTAGCTTTTATAAAGAACGACTCTGCAAATCGACTGTCGATGGTGTCACAAGATCCTTGAAGCCTTCCATTATATCAATGGCCGAAGGTGCATTTCTTTGCCTCTCGGTTTCCTCATCCTCCGACGTATTCAATTTCTTCGAAATCTTCTTCCTTTTCTTCAATAGCGATCACATCTGCATTCCCATTTTCTTTTTTCCCCTTGCTTGGCGTTAATTCATTTAGGAGCGTTCTATCAATTCCGTTAAGTATATAATTACACAGAATTTATACCGGGTAAAACGGATAACACAGGGATAGCATTTCCAAAACCTTAATCCTTGAAGTAGTTCTCGAGAACTTTTCCATCCATTGCTATCGAGATTCCCACGACCACCCTACTGCTCGGTGCTGATGGATCAATTTAGGGAGCTGCTGGTTAACCGTTTTCAACAATTAATGATGATTCCTAATTCGCGACCACCCTATTGCTTGGTGCATATGGTCCAGATGGATCAATTTTGGCAGCTGCTGGTTAACCGAATTCCACGTTTAATTATGATACTTAATTCTAACAGTACAATCATGACCCACAATTGAAGTCTCGTCGTTTTTCATTGTCACAACACCAATATTTTTTTTTTTTCCAATGTTAATGGTTAACTGAGTCATGCTAAAAGTTAGAGTTCACAAAAAAAAAAAAAAAAAAAAAAATCTAAAAATCAAAAAAATTAAATCAGACTAATTCTTTTGACTTAGTGTCGGTCCAGTCTTTATATTTGAAAATATATTTTTTAATTTTTTAAAATTAAAATTTATATTATAATAATTTTTTTTTAATTAAGGTCAGGTGGCAATATTTTATTAGATTGAAAAAAGGTACACCACTTTGTTAAAATACATTTTATTATTTTTATATACAATTAATAAAATATAAAATTAAAAGTATAAATTTCATATAGAAATAAGTTTATATCAACGATAATTAGTGAAGATAATTAATAAAATGAATAGAAAAACAAACTTAACATATGAACTTTTTTCCTGAAATTTAAGAATTTGCAAATGTTGTTATGGTGGACGTCTATTGTTCAAAATATCTAGACGTTCACCATGAAAACAAAATCTTGTAAAATATTCTTAGCTCTTAGAAAAAAGGGCTATAAAATCAACTGCCAGGGATGTCACAAGATCCTTGAAGCTCTCCATTATATCAATGAGCAAAAACATATTTCTTCGCCTCTTACTTTTCTCATCATCTAATCGACCCAATTTTTCTGTGTTCTTTGCAATATTCTTCCTTTTCTCCAAATAATGACCACATTTATATTATCATTTTATTTTATTTTATTTTTACTCATTGAGTAGAGTCGAATTAATTTATCGGTATTGTTTTCATTCCATTAAGTATATTGTACTTAAAATTTATGTGATGTAAAATGAATAAAATATGTTTAGCATTTTCACCGCCCTTATCTTCAAAGTAGTTCTCGTGAGCTTTTCCATCAATCAGTAGAAGGATTCCCAGAGCCTATTGCTCCGTAACGATGGATCAATTCTGGAAACTGCTGGTTAACCCATTTCAATAATTAGTTATGACCCACAATTTCAACAGTACAATCGTGCCCATTATTGAAGTTTTGTGATCTTTCATTTTCCAAACTGCAACATGTTTTTCAGCAAATGTTGATGGCCGACAAAGCCATATTAAAACTACAAGTTGGGATTGGGTTAAAAAGACCAGTAATCAAAAAATTGGACTGGACTGAACTGATCGGTCCACTCCAATGTCGCTTTGCAATTTACATTTCAAAACGTATCATAAAGCTCGATCTCGATATTAGATTTCAAAAGTTGAAAAAAAAATTACAAACTTTCAAAATTTTAAATTAAAATAGTACATGAGAAATATTTTAATTCGTTGAATTTTTTCATTATAATAGAATTATTCACACTTAATTAGAGATAAGTATAAAATCCTATAAATTTAATTGATTTTAACCAAAAAAATTCAAGTTCAAATACAAATTATAAAAATGGAATTCGAAAAGAATAAATATTTTAAAGTTGGTCCATTTTTGACTCGATTCTCACTTACGTTAAGCTACGGGTTGGTGGCAAAATTAGAATGAACAAATTTTTTCAATCCGGTTTGATTTTAGCAAACACCAGACCGAAATTACATGGGCTTCTCTGCTTATTTTTATCTTGATTAGTTTAGACTGGAATTCATTGTTAACTTACTACCAAGGAACAACTTTTCTAAAACAAAAAATTTGGTTATTAATAATTCTACGATTTGTTAGTTAAAGCATGTTCATTTCTGGTTTTGATTGTTTATCTGTAATCATGGAACAGAATTCTGCAGATGAGGGGGTTATTAAATAATAAATCTCATACTACAAGATGTTTGAAGAAATGTCTGATAAGGAAAAGAATGCCCACTACTTATATTATACTTATATTATATTTATTGGAGTTGATGCTCTAGCACTAATATCTTTATTTTTTTTATTTTATAAATTATTGATTATTTATACAGGTTTATATATTTTTAAAGTTATATTTTTATGATTATAAAGTGTTTTAATTTATTAATAGTTTAAATTTGATCAAGTTGATAAGTGTAATTGACAAGGACCTGAAAATATTCTTGTTGTGAGCATGATAATAAGTTGTTGTATAGAGATAAGTTTGCTATATAGTATATTTTCGAAAAGCTTTTTGATCATAGGTTTATTGGCATGAGTCAATTAGTAAACTAGATCAATTGGCATATGTGATATATATTATGATGGATTCAAATGTTTTTTCTCAAATGAACCATAAGCTTGGAAAATTTTGTATATACATACGAGTGCTTATTGGAGCATAATTTCACTAAATTGACTCATCAAAGACTTCTAATAGACCTACTAAAAAATCATTAATAGGAGGTCTTTCAAGTTGAGTTGGTATATATAGTCCTTCAACTTCAAATAACATGGTGATCTTGTGTGTGGTCCTTTATACTTAGATATCATAAATACCAGTAGCCTTTTATATTTTGACCTTTGAAAAGTTGTTGAACATAGATAGACACACATGGAGTTTGGTATGTATTCATTATTGGGTCTGTCACTCTGTATGATTAAGGTGAACATCCTGTGATATTTAGGATCATATTTCATTCAATTTTTGGTCAGAGTAGTATTGGAAAAGAGTTTCTAATGTTTAAAGATAAAGTTAGAAAAGACTTTATGAATTTATTTACGAAATGTAAATTCAAAGATATAGTAAAACTGAATATAGCATAAACTTGATGGTATAATCTATATCTACATACTTAACAAGGATATTGGACGGGGGAAAAATTATGTATATATGATAACTCAAAAACTTGAATAACATTAATCAAGAGTTGATTAAAAGAGAATTAATGAATTAATCATAATATGATTATAATAGTATATGTAGTTGAGATTAATATATATATATATATATATATATTAAGAATGTTAAGCACAATGTGAAAATATTAAGTACGATGCATAAACATTAAAGACAATGTGTAAATGTTAAGCATGATGTGTCAAAAAAAATATCATGACAAGGTTTTGCATAATTTTGATTAGTATAAAAGTTTATGACTTGTATTGACACATGTAAGAAAATTATTTAGACTTACACACCATATAAACTCAATCAAGTTTTGGTTTTAAATATGAAAAAACTTTCCTTCTTAATGTTAAGCATGATGTGTTAAAAAATACCATGACAAGGTTTTGCATAATTTTGATTAATAATTGGTACCATATATCTATACCGATAAGTAGCATACTTGCATGGTTTTGTACATGCTTAGGAAGGTTTTGCCATCAAGGCTACATAATGTCTAAGGAGTCTGATTTTTAAGTGGAACTATTGTGACCCTTTTAGTCATTTTCAATTTATTCAATATTATATACAAATTATTGTATGTGCATTTGTATTGCTCAAGTTGTCAACCTATTGTAGATAGGGTTGACTAATATACACTAATAATATTAGTTCTGTCCTTTATTTTAAATTATTATTAATATTAGGAATTGACCCTTTAATGAGTGAGTATTAAAATTAGAAACTGGTTTCCTTGTAAGTGATAGCTCTAATACATTGTTGTTATCTATGTCAACTTTTGGCTTGGTTCTTTGTCAAGGTTTGGTACTTTATCAAGGCTTGTAACAAAAATAATTTTTTGAACTTTTAATGTAAATTTGACATTTCTGAAAATCACAAACTCTTTTAAAGCGATTGTTGTATATGACAGCTGCAATATTTTTATTTGTGTATTTTTTAAGGTTTATAATATTATCATATTTTAGAAACACTATTTTTGTTATTTATTCTGTTGTAATATATTGAATTAGTTATTATTTATTTAAAGTGATATTGTCTATTTACTATTTTTTTTTAATGATTTTCAGTTAAGAGAGTCTTTAGGTTTTCTAGTTATATGAGGTAATGTTGATCTTTATGCATAACTAAGAAACTTTAAAAAGTATGTTTTACAATTAAAAGAAAACAAGAATTATTGAGAAAATAAGAGTTTTGTTTAGGAAAAAACTTCTTCCTATTTAGGAAGATACAATCCTTTTAAATTTAAGAAATAAAGTCACACAACATAATAGATTTTTGTTATATATATCTGTACATTATTTCTTTTATGCAACCACTTTAAAGAACGCAAGAAATAAGAGAGTGATGCGAGTTGTTTCTTTGTTCTTTTATGTTTTTCAAGTTGCTCATGTTTCTGTTATGATTTAAAAAGAAAAATAACTTGATGAAAATTATGAATATGTAATTTTTAGTTTCATAAGCTTACATATTAATACTTTAAGTACTATAAAAATATTGTTTAACACGTACTGAAGGTTGAATCTCTTATTTTTGTTAGAACTTACGGTGAAAGAGACTGAAATTGCAAAATTAAGGTTTACTGAGGAACCCTAACCTCAAATAACTCTCATTGATATTAACAGTTATAACTGGATAAATCTTTATTCCTTACTTAAAAGAAAGATTACAAATAAAAAATCCCTAAGAATAAGAAAGATCAATTCTTCTGTAAAGTCTTAGTTTTACTATAATAATTATTAACTCACTCTTCTAGTTGATTATGAACTCCTATATTAACTCAACTCTTATTAAATCACATGTAATAATTACCTTCCTTTTTAAAAAGAACACCATTATCCTCAAGGCTTAATAAACCAGGAAACTGTTTTATCATAATTTAAATGACCTCCCAAGTAGCCTTAGTTGGTGATAGCACTTACCAATGGATAATAATTTGTTGCTTCCTCTTGCATACAAGATACTCCAAAATTGCTTGTGGCTTAAAAATAAGACATTCAGCATTGTTCGTTACAACTTGTAACTTTTTTTGAACAAGACATTTTTCTCCAATTTTTTTTTTTTCTTTAAGAGTTAGACATGGAACACTGGGTGAATTCGTGATTCTTTAGGCAACTCTAATTTATAAGAAACAACCCCTATCTTCTTAAGGATTTTGAATGGACCATAGTATCTTGGTGAGAGTTTAATGGATCTTCGAAACAAAATTGATGCTTGCTTGTAAGGTTGGAGCTTCAAGTGTATCTAATCTCCAACTTTAAACTCTCTTTCCCCGTGGTGCTGATCATATACTTCTTGTGTGATCTTGCTTATTGGAGTGAAGCCTTTAGTTTCTTAAATATTTGATCCCATTCCATTAAATGTTTTTCCACATCATCAACATTAGTCATTCTTGAAATACAAGATAACAAGGTAGGTGGTAGTCTCCCATAAACTATTTTAAATGGAGTGGTTTTTAATTAATGAATGCTAGCTTGTGTTACAACAATACTCAACCTAAGCTAACCACTTGATTCATTCCTTTGGTTGAGAACTTGTTAAACAACGTAAATATATCTCCAATGTACGATTAACGTCACTTTGGCTATTAGTTTAAGGATGATATGCTGAGTTATAATTGAAAATAGTGCCATTCAACTTAAATAATTCTAACCAAACTAAGCTAGTGAATGTCAGATCATGATCATATACGATATTCTTGGCATTCCATGTAATTTAAAAATATTTTCAAAGAAAATGGCTGCAACTCCAATAGTCGTGTATGGATGTGACAAAGGAAAGAAATGGGCATATTTAGATAATTTATCAACAACTACCAAAATAGTAATTTTTTCCTTAAATAGAGGAAATTTGTCAATGAAATATATAGAAATATCTTTCCATACCTTGTTTAGAATTAAAAGTTCTTAAAGTAACCCAGCAGGTGCTAGTTGTTTGACCATGTGTTATTGACATGCATCACCTTTAGTAATGAACTCCTTGATATGGTGTTTTATTTTAACCCAATAAAAATTTGCTCAAACCCATTGGAATATCTTTTGATAACCTTCATGAGTAATGTTGTGGAACTATTTAATAATATTATTAATTAAAGAAGAATTTGCCTCAAGATAAATTCTATCTTTAAAAAAGTTGACTTCATCTATTATTTTCCATGGTCCCATAACTTTTCTAGCCATTCTTAAGAATACTCATGGTCCCTAATAATCTAATAATCTGGAATGGACTCCCTTTGAAAAATTATTTCTTTACTCGATATCTTGAATCTTTTTTGTAACTTGTCAAAGTTCTACAAAATGGGATCAAGTGTTTGTAGCTATTGGGTGCCCAAAACAATGTCACAACCTTCCAATTGATAAAGCAAATAAAAATCTACCATCATGGATACTTCTTGCATAACTAGTTTCACCTTGGTCCATTTACTCGAACTAAAAATTTTTTCTCCCAAAGCAACAAGAACTTCGAACCATACTCCATTTATTAGTTATAAGCCCATCTTCTTAGCTAAAGCATTACTTATGAAATTGTGAATGCTTCCTAAATCAATCAAAATAATAGTTGATAAGTTTCTAATTCTTTCTTTGATTTGCATTGCTTCAGAAGCTTGTGCCTCTTAAATTGCACGTAGCAAAATTTTAGGCATTTTAGAGGAATTTTCACTAGTATTTTCTTCCATTTTCATGATAATGTCACCATTTTCTTCTTTGTAACAAGCTTCAATCAAAAATAACTTCTTGCACAGATGACTTAAAACATATTTTTCATTGCAATTGTAGCACAAACCTTTAGCTCACCTTTCTTACAATTCAGTTTATGATATTTTTTGAACTAGAAGGGTCATATTTTTGTAAGTTGGTTAGTTAAGTGCCGGGTTACTTGCTAAATGAAATCTCTTTGATTTTTATGTTAGCATAAATCATTATTGTAATAGATTGTGAGCTTCATACAAGCGAGCTAATACATTTGCCTTAATTGAATCTTGTAACCCATTAGTAAAATAACCGACTTGTTGATTTTGAAGGATATTTCCTTTTTTTACCAACAATCTCTCAAACTAAGTTTGATATTCACCAACTAGCTTAACTTGTTGTAACTTAGTTTTCTCACCAAAAAAATCTTGAAAGTTTGTAGCTTTAAATCTTTAGTTTAAGCCCTCTTGAAATTATTGCCAATTTATTACTCCTTTCTTCTTGATCATGTTGTATGTTGCTTCGTGAAATTAACTGTAATGAGAGTTCATTGAGTTTTTCCAAATTATGTTGCTGACCAATAGTAAGAGAGTTAACTTCGTTCTCTAATTTTTCCACTCATGAATCTATGCCTTGCTTTAATACTACTGTGGCATTTACTAAGGGTTGGATCTCTTGTTTTTGTTAGAACTTATGATAAAAAGAGACTAAAATTGTTAAATTAAGGTTTATAGAGGAATCTTGGCCTCAAACAACTCTAATTGATATTAATAGTTATAACTGGATAAATCTTTATTCCTTATTTTCGTGGCCTATATAGCCATTGAAAACAACTAAAATAGCTTAAAATAAAGATTATAGAGAAAAAATTCTTAAGAATAAGAAAGACTAATTTTTCCGTAAAGACCTAGTTTCATTGAAACAATTATTGACTCACTCATCTAATTGACTGTGGACTCTTATATTAACTTAACTCTTATTAAATCACATGTAACATTGTTTGATTATTTTTCGGGAGAATGATTCAAGATTATTAAGGGGATCTTAATATGTTAAGTTAAAGAAATTTTAATGCATCAAAATGATGTGTTCTCACTTAATAAGGCCACCAATAAAGATTTAATACAATGGTGATAATAATAGGAGAATGTTTTTATTTTTTATAAGTACATTAGAGTGAAATCATTATTTTTCTTAGTGGATTATATTTTCTTTGAATGTGATTAGATGAATGTAGGGTTAAGAAATCTGAACTATGTTAAAATTACTTCTCTTTTGTTTAATTACTTTTTGATTTGTTTGTCTTAATTAATTTGTTAAAATGAATTAAAACTAGTATTACTTACTAAGACAAATCTTTCATTGTTAAACACAATTTTAATGCATAGGTAATAATAAGAAAATAATGTAGTATTTAACAGTATGCATATGTATCACAAGATAGTTTACCCTGTGTTAGTTCCTGTGCATATGATACTGCCCCTAGTAGTGCGCTTTGTGTGAATGAATCACGTGCTAGGAGAGATATTTATATTTTATAATTAAAATAACAATTCAAATAATTAAATACTAGCATTTTACCATTTTAATTTCAAACAAAAATCTCATATCAAAAATCTTACTTTTGTGGCTTTTGATATGATGTGACCCATGTAACAAGAAGGGTTTTTATTTATACTTAAACTGACAATTAAAATATTAAAATAATTAAATACAAAATAATTTACCATTTTAACTTTAAACAAAAAACTTAATTTAGAAGTTTATCTAAAAAATCTTTCAAGTTATAGACCATATATTAAAATTTGTTTTCATTTGTATTTGATTATTCTAATTTTGTGTCATGAAGGTCACCTATGCTACTCATGAAGATGATGTAATCCATGTAAGAAGAACAATCAATATTTTATTCTTCAAACAAAAAATTAAAATAAGTAAATACAAATATGTGAAGATGATGTAAACTGTGTACGAAGAACAATTATTATTTTATTCTTCAAACAAAAAAATAAAATAATTAAATACAAATAATTTAACATTTTAATTTTGAACAATAATGATACATAAAAGCTTATTACTAGATCCTTAATTTAAGGGCATGCAAAATCCAAGAGATTTAAGTTTCAACTATTGGACATTAGGGTGTGAAAGAGTTTAAAGATAAATTACTCTCTCGACAAACTGAGATGAAGGAACAAAGAATGAGCATGATAGATTGTGCATGGGTTTTGGTGACATAAAGGTGTCATGTGACCATAATACTGGCAAATGAACTTGCCAACATACACCTAATGAGCTTATAACATGACATGTAACGAAAAAGATGCAAATAGTAAAAATGTAGAGTTGGGTTATACAAAGGGTGGCTTACAAAGGAAGATGCAGGTGAGAACAGTCGTGGATTGAGAGTTAAAAGATTTAAGTTAGTAGGGAGTAAACTTGGAAAGGCTTGATATGGGATGCACTTGTCTTATGTAAGGCCTACAAAATTTAAGAATATCTTATGATGAAAGATAAAGATAAGATTAATTTTCTGAATGAATTTGGTTAATCCTGAATTCTAAAGATATTAATCAAATGTGAGTCATAGATAACTTCTTTAGCAAGTAATTATCATGACTAGAAAGTCTTAAATAACTAGGGATATTGATTGTGCTTTGTGTATAAAAATAGTATAGTTTAAAGTTCAAAGATTACAAATGAGTTTAGAGGAATTCAGTGTGGTAAATCTTTAAGAGCACTAGGTTGTTATCTTTTTCTTAAAGAGAAACAAGAAAAAGGTTATAGAGTTTTGCCTTTGTAAATATTGTTTGAATTCTTTTGTGCAAGAAAACGAAAAAAAGGAAAACCTTATTATTGTAGAAAATTTTGGGGTTGTTTGTTAAGTTTCTTAGTACACACATAGGGTTATTGCATAAACAAAAGTCCCTCATGATAATTTGGTATAAGAGCCCGGTTGCTAAAATTCTCTTTTCTACATTTTTTTGGTATAAGAATGTTTAGAGAGACATTAAAGGATAGGGTTGCACCGTTGGAAAGTATCGTTGAGTTTAAGCCTTCCCATGTAGAGCCTTTGGTAGTTTAAGTAAAACTTAACAATGTCAAAGTCAATAATCTTCAACATCAATGGGTATGTTTATTGAGAAGTTTGCAGAGAAACACAAGGTAACCATGGATGATGTGGCTTCATTGGTAAGAGTGCTGAAGGCTTGCATTACTGATGTAGAGGGTGAAGTTGGATTATTAAAGAGTCCTTTAAAGATCAAAATGTCTGAGCTTAAAGTTTCGGTGGCTCACTTAGAAATGAGCGATACGAGGTGCACTCATGGTACATGAGGTCAACAACCAAAGATGTTGGTTATAACTTATACCTATAAATCGTATAGTTTAGAGTTTAAATATCATAAGTAAGTTCAAAGAAGTTTAATAAGGTGAATTTTTGAGAGCACTTAATTGTAATCTTTTTCTTGATGAGAAATAATACAAAAAAAAGGTTGAATGGTTTTGCTTTGCAAATACTGTATACTTTCTTTTATGCAAGAAAATAAAAATAAGAAAACCTCTTTATTACGAAAAATTTTAGAGTTACTGACCAAGTTTCTTAGTGCATGTATAGGACTACCGTATAAACAAAAGTCTCTTATGATACTATATGGCCTTTTAGATGTGATGTGATTTATGCTAGAACGAGGTATTTTTGTTAGAAGCTTGTTTGAAAAATCTTCTAAGTTACTAATCATACATTAAAACTTCTTTTTATTAAAACTTAACAAATACTTACTAGTATATAATGTCACTGGGTTAATCACCACATAGTGGTGGGTTATATGTGAATAATGCACTCAGTGCAAGAAAAGAGATTTGTAATCATATGTCATTGGGTTAATTGCCACATGATGGTGGGCTATATACGAATGATGTACCCATGCACACATAAGACTACCACATAAACAAAAGTCTCTTGTGATACTATATAGTCCTTTGAAGATGATATGACTCATGGTAAAATGAGGTATCTCGTTAGAAGCTTGCTTGAAAAATCTTTCAAGTTACTAATCATATATTAAAACTTCTCTTTATTAAAACTTAACAAACACTCACTAGTATACTATGTTATTAGGTTGATCGCCACATGGTGGTGGACTATATGCGAATGATGCACTCGGTGCAAGAAGAAAGATTTATAATCATATACATAACTAAAATAATTAAATAATAATAATTTATCAATTTAATTTCTAAGAAAAATATTACATGAAAGACATGCCACCAATATGATGTGGGATTCCCATACCCATTTAAAAAAATAAGTAATAACTTTTAAACAAGTATATATATATAAAAAAAAAAAACTAAATTTTTTTTCTATTATTGTCAAAGCAAACATTCATCATATATACTTATTTACAACATATACAATATATCAAAAATATGATTTATAACAAAAGTACAATTATTACAGTGTCAAAATTTGGTATGTCCAATTCTCTTGACAGGTCACTGTCCTGAGGGTTTGCCTGGTTCCACTGCCCTACTAGCTATACCTGAAAATCATTTCAACAACATAGTGAGTAATTTAAAATTACTCAGTAAGAATCATAAAACCCAACAAAATAATTTAACAAATTATAATATTTCGAGCATACAATAACTAGTTAGGACTAACCATCCTAACTACGCAATTAACAATTCAATTAGAATATTACGAATAATCATAGTATAGTACCACTTTCCTTTATATTTTTTCTACTCCATCTATTCTAATTCTACTATCTTATTCTCTTTTTATTTAATCAGTCATTCTTAGGCAAATTATGGATTATGACCATGTTATTTATCTTACACACCAATACAAGAATAAGTTTGGCACAAATTTAGTGCTACCATAGGTTCATCATGCCCTTAAGGGTGCCATGGCGAACTGCCACTTCCTACCATGGGTTCAACCTGCCCAAAGACACTATAGAGGACTGCCGTGGTTTCTCACATACAATTCTAGACACCACAAGGACGACTGTGGGTTCCACGTGTCCCAAAGAGCGCCACAGTAAATAATAAATCATTATTCCATTTTGTCCTAAGCGGCTCTGCCGATGTGCAAGAAAATTTCGAAATCGTACCTTAAGGATATTGGCCACTTATACATTTCTCCACAATTCATCATATGTTCATATTACCTATTTACCCTTTACTACTACTTAAGGATTTTTTTAGTAATTTATTAAAATTCTAATAATTACATATATAACATTTTTATAATTTCTTCCCAATATAAAATAATCTATACCTATCGTTGCCTTTCAATACCTACCCATTTATGTACCACTAAATCAATTATAAAAATAATATTTCTAATAATAACAATAACTAATTCATATATATATATATATATATATCTATATATATATATATATATATATATATTCCTAATATATTTACGAGATATATATATATATACACACTCACACACACCTACATACCTATATTAAGGTATTCTTACATTAAACATACATCGTCGAAAAGGTATTTTAAAATACCTTTTTAGACGATGGATGTTGGCAGAATAAGGCGTGACTATAAGGAATACTTAATCATTAATTTTTCACAATTATACACACACACATACACACGCACATATATTTACACACATATTTAATCAACCGTTTAAAACACTTCCAAATTCCACACTCGTATTCATTTTCCGACAATGGTATTTTTTTTTATATATATATACATACATATTTAATTAACCATTTAAAACACTTCTAAATTAATGTAATTTAACACTAAATGAATAGTATCTAAAATTAACTATTTTTCCATTTTTCTATTTTTCTTCTATTTTACACATGCAAACTAATTCCTACCAATTTTATTTATTCCCAATACAATTATTAATACATAAACACATCAAAAATATCATAATTTAACACTTAATAAACAGTAATCTAAAATGGACCATTTAACCCCTTTTTCTACTTTTCTTCCATTTTACACATCTAAACCAATTCCTACCAATTCAATTTATTCCCAAACATATTTATACACATTTAAACATATCAAAACACATTAAAATCAAGTATTTAAGTACTCTATAAATAGTGATTGAATATGTCCTATTATGAATAAACTAAATTTTTTCTTATTTATACAATTCTATTCACTTTAATCTACTTTACAAATATTTAATTTCATAAATTAGGCATCAATTCTACAAAACTCATAAATTATAAAGTTAGAGTTTAAGTTCTTACCTCAAATCCAAATGTGATGACTATTGCACCAAATTCAAGTTAAAAAAAAACATAAAACACCATTTAATCTATAAAATCATTATTTAAATAATTTTTTTTTAACAACTTCAAAAACTAAAACTTAATAAAATAAAAAAATTTTACTGTCAAATTAAACCTTTCGACGCGTAGAACGAATTTTCCTTCTTCGGTAACACGATTAAACGGACGGATAATGAGATTTTTTTTTTATTTTTGCTAAGAAAATTGAAAAACTTGAAAGAGAATTGAAAAGAGACCTCACGGGAAGAAAGAGAAGAAAAGGAATTGATTGTCTCTAATTTTGAAAAGTCATAATTTTATCCTATTTTATATTTTTGCAAAAATTACACTTTGTCCAATAACTTTTCAAAACTTACATTTGACTCCTAAGAAAATTACGAGGCTACGTAGGTTATTTTTAAATTCTTTCACTTTAATCCATCAGATTTTAGTAATACGAAATTTAAAATTTTTTATGAAATAGCCATTTTACCCCTAGGAAAGAAAATTAGTCGTTTTGGTCCCTTTTTTTTTTCCCCTCTTTTCTAAGGGTGTTCTTGTCTAAATTTGATTTTATTTCTTTCTATATACTTCTAACAATATTTCTAGCATTATTAGAATTTAGATTTTAATCTGACCTTTGTGACATTGACAAATTAACCATTTTACCCTTTTCGACAAAATTATTATTTTTTTGGGCAAATTAACGATTCTTACCATTTTAAGATTATCCAACCTATATTTTTTCTTTAGTAATAACTAAAATATAACCCTTAACTCAATCATCTTTCATTTGATCCATCAACGCTCATCCAAAATGACTGTTTTACCATTTACTATTATTTTAATACATTTTTTGTTAAAATTGCTCTAATCAGAATTTCAAAAATTATCTTATATATTTCATAACCCAAAACTCAAAATATATTACAAAAATAATTATACTAAAATTTCAGAGGAATATCTAGATTTGGGGATGTTAGATGTGAGAATAATGGTATATATTTTTGACTCAAAAGAACATTGAAATAATAAAACACAAAAGATTTTACCATTTTTGTTCAAGCAAAAATTTTATCTTAAAAGCTATCGTAGAAATTTTTTTTGAGTTACTAATTATAATTTAAAAGGAGTATACTTTTTAGAGTTTTGATAAAATTATATATAAATAAATATTTTTTAAAAATTTAACAGAAAATATTCTTCGATAATGAAACCATTAATTTTGACCTAATTTACTAATAAAAATAATAAAATAATTAAAATGAACTAAAATTTTTTAAAAAATAAATGAATAACTCTTTTTCCTTTTTTTTTCTACTTTTAATTATAAATAAATTTTAATTACTAATCAATGCTTATATGGAACAATAAATATATCAATCAATTGAAGAGAAATGCAAGTCATAAGTGAATTACATGGAAACAATCACTTGAATGTTAAAACAAAATTTTTATTTTTGTATATAACTTTTCATTCATATTACTACTATAGCATCTTTTGGTTTTTAAAGATTTTGTGACAATGACTTATAGGATTTATTTGGTTTGTTCAAGGAAAGTGGGAGAGGTTTAAGTGAGTTGAAGTTTTGCCTCCTTCAATGACTTGGTCGACTAATCATACACACAGAATTTTTATAACTATAACTTTTGATTTGATAAGAGTTACGAAATGTATAATATATCAATGGAAAGCTTTTTTCGAGCTTTTTAATATGCCAACTTAGTTTACTCAACTAAGGTCATTTTTGAGGTCAAAAACCTCTATTTTGTGGTGTTTCAAGGTTGTTTTAGTTTATATGTCAAAATTAAGGTATTTTTAGTATTTTGTAAGACTTTGTGTTTGAAAGTTAGTATAAATATGTTATTGTCTTATTTTTAATACAATTTTGGAAATAATTACAATCGTCAAAAAATTTCTTTCTCTTAAGTTTTGAGAAGTTTATCATTTTTGGTTTAAGGGTAGATTATGCAAACTCATTGCATCATTTAGGGTTTGAATGACATTACTTTTATGTCTTTCAATTAATATATAAAATCAAAGTTTATAATGTTTATTTTGGGTGCAACTCTTATTTTTCCTTTTTAGTTATGAGTCTTTTGTAATAGAGTTACTCATTTTCTTGTTTTTTCATATGAATTATGTGCTCAGATGCCACCCCACTTTTAAATTCATTCAATGTACTTATCCTATAGAAAATTTATTTCAAATAATTTTTGCTACGTTTATTTTTATATTAAAAATTATTAAAAAAATATTGAAACTGTTGATGAATTTAATTTTGTTTTGTTAGTTGTGTTAGTTATGTAAATAAGCAAAGTAGCTTAGACATTTGTAACTGAACAAATGGAGTTGTAACATGTGCTGTTAAAAGGATATATTAGTTGTAGTTACCATTGGATTACACATAAATTTATTGTTAATGAAATAAAGAAGCCTTTCAATTGAGTTTTTTGTTTGTTCTTTGTGATTTTGATTCTTGATTGGCTTTGAGTTAACTAATTCAATTAAAACTGAGAGATCAATTACACTTTTGGGGTTAAGTTGAAGCCTTCAAGAAGTGGTATTAAAACCATGGAAGAGCAGAATTTTTCATGGCATCAACAAAATTTTTTATTGATAAATTTAAAAAAAAAAAATGACTTCAATTTATAAAAGATAAAAATGAAGGCGTTTTTTTATACATGAGAGGTTAGAAGAAGAACTATTAGGAGAACACAAGATGTCAACTGAAATTAAAGAGTTAAAGAAGAAGAAAATCTTGAAAAAGGCTCATAATGTTATCATTTTATCTTTGGATGGTGGGGTCTTGCACGAGATCTCAAAGGAATCAAAAGCCATGGGAATCTGAAATAAATTAGAGTCAATATACATAATGAAATCTCTTGCCCACCATCTATATTTAAAGAAGTAACTATATGCTTTTAATCTTAAAGAAGAAGGTCTTTAAGGAAGTATTTAGATAATTTCAACAAAATTATCCTTGATCTTGAGATAATATGTATAAAATTTAAAGATGAAAACCAATCATTGATGATTTTGAGCTCACTACCATCAAGTTATGAATATTTTATAGAATCCTTGTTATATATAAAGGATATTGTTACCATGGATGATGTCAAATCGACTTTGAGTTCGAAAGAACAAAGTAAAATGTCATAATCAAGAAATTTCATTATTGTAGAAAGGTTGACAGTAAGGGAAAGATATGAGATGACAGAATAAAAGGGAAATAAGAAAGTGTAACACCCCCTTCCTTTCATTTCTATTCATGTGGCATATAGTACATTGACATTATCGAAAAGACAAAAATCAACGCTTTCTCATAGTGAAGCGAAGTTTTCATTTGTTCAAAAGAGTTTATAGAAAGTAACCACATAAATAGTAACAACTAAAATAGTATTATTTTTTTTTTCTAAAGAATTGTTATGCATTTTAATGAAATTAATACTTCAGAGTACACAGAAAGGAAATTACATAACAATGGCCTAAACTTTAGATATACTATGCCCTGTCCGAAAATCTTTGCCTCAACTGCACTTTCCGGAACCGCTACCGCTATATCGTAATCACCTGAAAATAATAATCTCATAAAGGGGTGAGCACACCACATGGCTCAGTAAGATAATACAATACTTAAATAAAGGAAGGAACATGTTACCTGAATCCCTACTCATTTTTGGCCATTTCACACAATTTCACACACACAAGTAAATGCATGTCCACATACCATTGTACATGTATCAACAAGCATATGCTCAATAATGTACACAAAATATCATATTATCTCCTCTAGAACTCTAAGCACTATATCATCTATGAATTCTGTATAAATATCTCAATCATAGTAACACTCCTTATGATATACCATACACAGATAATGCAATCTCAAACAATATATATTTTAAATGAATCACTTTAACACCTGTGTCCGTTTAAATTCTATTTCTATTTTTATCAACGAACACCTACATGACCATATAAAATCATTACATGGTTATTCGTATAGATAACAACTAATGTCGCGGCCACATAAAAAGGAACTGCTTAGAGGCCGGCATAACCACACAATATCAATCACATACTCTGCTCAAGATAACTAAAATATCCTAGGCATACAATCAATACCTACATAGGATATAAACATTTCAAACATCTAATTATATATACCAACGATGGTATTAGTAAAAGCGATAACACTGTTTCTGTATACTATTTCCACTCTCGGCAGGTTAGTGATAGAAATTGTATTGCGTTTACAAATGATCGATTATGCTAAGAAACATTATGGATCATGGTTGTTACTCTAGGCCATTGGGCCATTTGGAGGACAGTTGTGGATTCCACTTACCCCTCAGGGTACCACAATCTTAACGTCACACCTCCATTAGAAACCCGCTTATAAGCCCAGCTGAGTGAAATGGAACATACATATTCGATCCACATATCACAATTATCTCAATAATGGTTCATTACCAGTCTATTTTATCATATATTCATATTATCTTCTTATTCTCACTAAATCAAAACAACCGAACAGTTGTACCATAATTACAAATATACGTCTTTCATTTTTTATCCCATACTAGCGATTCTTTCACCTACATTAAACATTGACTATACTATTCTAAGGATACATATCAATCTAATCCTAGTCGTTCACTAAGGTATACCGACAATAACAATGTAAACTCATAACATAGTTCCTGCATCATCATATTCTTACCGTATTCTCAACCATACGAATAAACGTGTAAACTAGTATGTCGAATAACCTGTAATACATTCAATGCGCCTTTTCCACAATATTCTCAAGTTTCTCACATGATCTTTAATCTTATTATGAATTCACACATATTCTTTTCATTTCACAAACATATCGGTGAGCTAAATAGAATTCTATATATTAGAAGTGAGGTAGCCTATTTATTGCCTCACCCATTATCTTATTTAAATACTAATTTCCCTTTTTCAAGCTGATGTTAGCTCTCTATTTCTGCAAGATTAAGTTCTCTCTTAAAGAATTGATACTTGCCAAGGTGTGATTAGACTTCTGCCATTTCCGCAATTCACAATCATAACAATAATCTGTTTGTGACTGCAACTAAAGGTAATCCTAGACCTTCCGCTATATATGAAAATCAGAATACAAAAGGAGGTCATGAATAGCTATATGAATAGTATTTCTTATAGGAATTCGGCAAGAGTTTGCCTATACATATAAGTTGCCCTACCTGCACAAGAAAATAGGACAGTCCCCATACCAAATAAAACACAACGTGTAACTGTCTCATCGCTATTCACACAAACACAAGCAACGCTTAGCAGATAGAAGTATTCTACCATATAGTTTGAATCTAGTAGACACAAGAATTCATTTCCTTATAGATCGGTTATAATTAAGTAAATTATGAATCGTGGTCATGATATCCACCGTACACTTCAATATATGCATTCAATGGTCACTTGCCCACACCGGGTTCCTTAAACCAACAGTATAATTAGTTCTGTCATGGGTTGCACATACTTAAGGACGCTATGAAAAACAGCCGCTACCAACCATGGGTTCAACATACCCCGCGGACACCATGGTTTTTATTATCATTTCTCAATTGCTGTGGGTTCAACATACCTCGAAGGGCGCCATAGTCTTATTATCAATCCGGAGCTGCTGTGGGTTTAACATACCTCGAAGGGCACCACAGTCTTACTATCAATCCGGAGCTGCTGTGAGTTCAACATACCTCGAAGGGCACCACAGTCTTACTATAATGATACTGCTCCATCATGAGCGGCTTTACTAGGGTAACGAAAAAACTACTAATCCATAATTATCCCAATTATACCAGTTATCCACACAGATTTATTCATAGTCGGTTCAGTCATGACAACATGACCATTTTGCCTACATTACTCAAGCAGTACGTTAATAATTTCATGATATGTAATATAATTACCTATGAAACACATTTATTAATCCTTATCTTCTAAAAATGACTTTACACGCATGAATTTATCGTAAGGCTAGCAGTACTAAATCATGAAAACATATTCTACTCTGGCATATAAATACACCATACATCAATTAAAATAAAACACAGAAATATATTACAATCCAAACACATGGATACGCTATATCACTATTAATACAAATTCACAGATACATATTTCAATCGGTTATTATATATTGCGTCATTACACGCAATCCCAACACGTCATCACAAATAAAAATATACTCATTACCTTACTACGGTACAATAATTATAACATACTAACGTATACACACATGTTCATTCAGATAGCATTGCAAAATATCAAGTGCAACATCTACTCAATCATTCAATCATAAGGGCATAATTACGTATGTATATACAAGCGTACCTGCCATATAAATATATAAATACAAACATGGGACATACAATGTTGTATAAGTATTTTAGAATACCTAATCTAGCACTGCAGGTCGACGGTAATGGTATTACGCTTATAACTATATATATATATATATATATAATACGAATATTAACACTTCTAATTGCACAATCATGCCTATTCCCCGTCAATGGGACTTTTCTACAATTTAACTCATTATTATGATGTATATTCATGCAATTATAAATATTATAAATATTAAAACCTATTTTTTCACAATTTAAATATTATATTATCTTACCTTCGGGCACCCAGTGCTTATACGAATGATGAAAAACTGTTCTGGAAAGGGTATACGCGTTCGAAATACTCCTCCGTACACTAGAAATTTTTTCTTGAAAAACGTGTAAGTTACTGTTCATGGCATTATTCACTGGCACTATTCAACCCACAAAATTTCGATTTTCGTTTCACGAACGGAATATACCATCGCGATCCTTGCGATGTCGGGATGCTGTCCATGGTGTCCATATGCCACAAAACACAAATTAAAGCCTTCAAAATCACTAATCATCCTAAAATTTCAAATTTTAAGCTACCTACTTTGGACCCTCAAATCATTATCGAAACTCATTCCAAATTGAGATCTAAACATACTGCGTTGAAGTGCGAGTGTCGGAGAGCACCCTGATCGGTTCAGATTCCATCGGAGCCGCGCCAATCGGCAGAAATATTGACGGAAAGACCCTTTCCCGATCAGCCTTCCCACGCCAGAATCCGGTGACCAACTGCCGGAACTGGGCACACTACCGTGAAGAGGACGACGAGAGGGTGCCAGATGCGCCGGAGGTGTCAGTCAACTCGCTGTGGACCGCCGTGAATCGCCGGTCAAAGTTCACGCCGGCGAGACTTCCAGCGGCGCGTGAGGGCGCGTGGCGACGGCGATTGAGGCGGTGTTTGTGGCGTTGCACTCGCGACGGCCCGGTGGTCCTCCACTCGCCGGTGGTGAGGTAATCTGAGGTTCGGTGACGAAAGTCACTGTTCACAGGAGAGAGAACCGTGGGGAGGAGAGAGAAGAGAGAGAAAAGGGAAGAAAAAGTGAAATTCATTTTTCGGGTTTTCTGACCCCATCCCACTTATATAGTCGTGCACGCACGACGAAAATTACAACTTTTCGCTTTCGTCGTCAAATTTCTGATACCGGTAATGAAATACTGTACTTTTTGCTCACACAGTACGCTGTCCCGAATACCAGTTAACTCTCTCTCTTATCAAAACTCTCAAAAATACTGTATTATTACTCCATGATAGGGTTTTAAGAGCATAAAAAATTTCAAGATGTTACAGAAAGAGAGATCTAAATTTGCAAAGAAAGGACTGAAATGTTTTTACTACCATAAAGAAAAACATTTTAGAATGAATTTCCTAAAAAGGAAGAATTCTAAGGAGAAAAATTTGAACAAACAAGTAGAGGCATCAGTTGTTATAGATGAAGATTTCATAAATGCTTTCATATTGGTGGCTTTTAATGAGAAACTTGAAGGTGAATCTATTTTTAACTCAAGTTGTAGTTTTCATATTTGTTCTAATAAAAGTATGTTTTCTAAATTAAGTGAAATCAGAGAAAGAAAAATCCTTTTAGGTAATGATATGCCATGTGAAGTAAAAGAAATTAGAAGTATTAGACTAACACTATATGATGGGATGAAAATCGAATTGAAGAATGTGAGATTAGTACTTGATCTGAGAAGGAATTTAATCTCTTTTGGTATGTTTAATGAACTAGGTTATGCAATCAAAGTTGAAAAAAGAACCTTGAAGGTAGTATATGGGTCGTTAGTGTTCTTGAAAAGAATCAGGAAAAATGGTTTGTATGTCTTAAATGGTACAACTATAACAGTTGAGTTAGAAATTGTTGAAAACAAAAACAAGGATAACTCAATGCTTTGGCACTACAGATTAAGTCACCTAGGGCAAAAGGGGATTGTTAAACTTGAAAAATAAGGCTTGTTAAGTGAAGATGTGGATAGGGATCTAAGGTTTTATGAGTCATGTGTTCTAGGCAAACATTATAGAGTTAAGTTTGTGAAGGGAAAACATATAACAAAAGAAATCTTAGACTACTTACATTTTGATTTATGGAGGCTATATTAGATTGTTTCCATAGGTGGAGCTAGATCCTTTTTGTCTATAATAAATGATTTTTTAAGAAAATTTAGAGTTTTTACCTTGAAAAACAAAGACAAAGTGTTTGGAAGATTTAAGGAATGGAAAGCTTTAATTGAAAATTAAAAAAATAAAAAGATTAAAGTGTTAAGAATGGACAAGGGCATGAAATTTTGTAGTGGTTTCTTTGATAAATATTACAAGAAAGAAGGGATAGAAAAGCATAGGATAGTGAAACACATACTTTAGCAAAATGGTTTAGCTGAAACTTAATGGGACCTTATAGGAGAGAGTTAAATGTATGTTGTTGTATGCCAAATTGTTAAAGAAGTTCTACGAGGAAGTGGTGACAATAACAACTTATTAGGTGAAAAAATGTCCTATAGTTGCCCCTAATTTCAAGACACTAGAAGTGGTTTGGTTCAGAAAACCACCCAAATTAAACCACCTAAGTATTTTTTACTATACTACTTATGCATTTTTAAAGTAAGGGAAACTTAATCCTAAAGCAATCAAAGGTATGTTTATGGGGTATCTAAAAGGAGTTAAAGAGTATAAACTCTGATGCCATGATGGAAGACAATAGTAAAAACATCTAAGTTTGATTTACCAGATCATCAAATGTTGGAAGATTATAACCTAGTTAATGATAGATTCAAAAGAACAATAAAAGCCCTATAAAGATATGGCTATGCTCATCTGATAGCCTATGCACTATTAATAGGATAAGGGCTTGAAAATTTTAAACTAAAGACTATTACTGAAGTACTTGAAAGTAAAAAATTAGAGAAATGGCTTGAAGCTATAAATGATGAAATGAAATCTTTTGAAAAGAACAAGACTTAGAGACTAGTTGTTAAGCCTAAAAATAAAAGGGTAATAGGGTGTAAATAGATATTTAAGAAGAAAGTAGATGAGTTTAATACTGGATTAATAAGATATAAAGATAAGTTTATGCTAAAGTTTTTACTCAAAGAGAAGATCTAGACTTTAAAAGAGTATTTTCAACAGTAGTAAGGCATACTTTAATAATGATATTTTTGGCTTTAGTTGCAATGAAAGATTTGGAATTGATATAGATGGAAGTAAAAGCTACTGTCTTACATAAAAGGCTAAATAAAGAAATTTATATGACTCAACCTAAGGATTTTATAGTAGAAGATAAAGAAGAAATGGTTTCCTTGGTAGATAAATCATTTTGTGGACTAAAATAGTCATTTAGAAAGTAAACTATGAGGTTTAATGAGTTTATACAGAGGAAAGGGTATATTAGAAGCATGTATGACTGTTGTGTATATTTTAAGTCAATTAAGGCTGATGAATTGATATATCTATTGATATATGTTGATGATATATTGAATGCATGTAAAAGCACGAATAAAATCAACAACTTAAAAGAGTAGTTTTCTTCTGAGTTCGATATGAAGTTATTATACAAAACATATAGATGTTAAACTACACTTTATTCATGAGAAAATTACAACAGGAAGAATCGAGTTGCTTAAGATTTGTACTAAAGATAACCCGGTAGATATGTTAACTAAAGTTGTAGTAGGAATGAAGCTTAAACACAACAAAAAGATGCTGAATCTTGTTGATTGCTTGCTTGAAAATTGATGAAAATATATTAAGTTGTTGTGGTTTCTATAAAGGTGATAGTAGAAATTGGTATTGGTAATATGTGTTACTCAATAGAAAAGTAGATATCTTATTAAATAGTAAAGAAGAAAATTTGATAAGTTGAGACATCCAAAAAAAAAAAAAAAAGAAGTGAAGAATTGATTAACTTAATTATGTTTTGTTAGTTGTGTAGATAAGTAAGGGTAGTTTTGACATTTTTAGCTGAACAAATGGAGTTGTAACATGTGTTGTTAAAAGGATATATTAACTATAGTTATCATTGGATTACACACAAGTTTATTGTTAATAAAATAAAAAAACTTTTGTAGTTGAATTTTTGCTCTTATTTTTTTAAAAGTTTTTTGATTTGTTCTTTGTGGTTTTGATTATTGATTAGCTTTGAGTTAGCTAATTCAATTAAAGCTAAGAGATCAATGGCTCTTTCAAGGTTGAGTTGAAATTTTCAACAAATGTATATCTTGTTAGTAGGTGACATGTTTAGCGTTTCATATAATTATTTATTTGCAATTAAAAAAGAAGAAGAAGAAGAGGAAGGAAGTGATTTAATTTATGTTTTTTATTTGCTTTGTTTATTTATTATTTAAAAAGTTAGAGTTATTTTAATCATATTACTATTTTCATTAGTCAGTTAAAATTAATGATTTTATTATTGAAAAATAATTTCTATTAATTTTTTGAATAACTTGTCTTTATTAAAGCTTAACAAATATTTACAACTATATTTCATGGTTTGGTGGTTTGCTTCATGGTGATCCTAGTGCAAGTAATGCAAACTTATGCAACTCATGCGAGAGAAATGATTTATATTTTGTAATTAAATAAATAATTAAAATAATTAAATATAAATAACTTATGATTTTAATTTCAAACAATATTCAAACTTATTTATGTTACCCATAAAGATGTTGTGACCCGTCAAGAGAAAGCGTATCTGTATTTTATACTCAAACAGACGTTTTAAAAATAAGTAAAAACAATTTTGTAGAGTAAAAGAAAGATATTATACCCACCAATCTAAATAATGTATACACATTTTATTTTTCTCAAATTTAAAATTCTATAAAATATTCGCACGGAGAGATGTCCACAATGAAGATAAAATACAATATTGAATAATATTACAAGACAGTGCATAAAAAATTGATAAGTTTATTGTTATGTTTATTTAAATAATGGTAATATAATAACTTACATGCTTTTCTCACAAAACCCTTACTTTTTACTAGTTTCTAGCTTTTGAATTTGTTACATAAAGTTTGTTAAGATAACGATTATGAATTATTATTCATTCTTTAAATCTTGTCTTCGTTAAAAACTAAACAAATACTTGCAAGTACCTCATCCCTAAGTGGTAACCATGCAACACTTGGTGGTGGGCCATGTGCAAATAAGAGACATGATTAAATTAATTTGAAGTAAATAGTTTTTTAAATTTAATTTTAAGTGAAAAGTTGTAATACCCTAAATTCAGGTATGCTCTTGAACTTCCACTCAATTTATTTTTAGAATTTATGGAATTGAAGTAATAAAGGTAAAACTTAGGTTAAATTCCATAAAAAAGAAAGAAATTGACAAAATGAGCACATTAGGGGTAAAATGGTCATTATGCTATGATGAGATAAGCAAAATAGACATCGAATAAGATGTTAAGTTGTGAAATTGAATAAGTAACATTGGGGAAAAAAAAAGGATAGAGTAATTAACTCTAAAACTACAAAAAATTACTATTTTATCGAAAAAGGATAATTTTTCTAAAAATAATAAAATTGAGAAATCATAAAAGTTTGGAAGGGTAGAATGGGAATCCAACCACCTTGAAATCCTTGAAATATTATAAATAATATGTAGGAAGAAACAAAAACTTATTTTATATGTAAATTTTTTTAGAAAAATAAAAAAGGACAAAAATGACCTATTATGTTCGCTAAGGGTAAAATGGTTATTTTAAAAAGAATTAAGGGATAAAGTGAGAATTAAATTTATAGGATAAGAAGGGAATAACAAAAAAATGAGGGGGATAAGTAGGTAAATGACATGAGGATATACTAGTCATTGTATTGAAAAAGGATGGCAAAATTGAAAATGTGGTATGCTTAATTTAATAAAAGCAAGAATAAGTTAAAAACTTCTCCATTTCTCTCCATTTTGCCAAACCTCCCTCCCTCTCTCTATTTCTTATTTTTTCAAATTTTCAAGCCAAAAAACTTAGAGAAATTGAGAAAATTTTATGAAATTTCTTTAAGAAAAGTGGAAGAAGGTTTGGAAAGTTTTTATTTGAGATAAGAATCTTTAAGTTTTATGTATTCTAAGTTTATGTGATGTAGAAAAATTGATGTAGAACGGTGATTTTGTGTAGAAAAAAAGAGGAAGATATTAAAGAAATAAGGAAGATCAAATTTTGGTGAAGAAATGTAAGGTTTTTATAATTTTTGATATAGTAAAAATTAGGGTTTCCATAGATAATTATGTTATTGTAGTTGGATGTGGAATTATGAAATTGAAGTGTTGTTAAGCATGATTGAAAGTAGAATTTGAAAAAAAAAATGTATGCATGATGGTATATTCGGCCATGTATGTCTGTTAGGGAGAAATTGTGTTTTAATGCAATTATATGTTGGATGATGAAATTGAGATGATATTTAGTATGAATTGATGTAGAATTTGCAAGGATGAAGTTTGGATCCTAAGGAGAAAAATTTAACCATTTAGGAAATTTTAGAGAAAATATGTTTTTGGATGTAATTGATTGATTAGAAGTATGTAAAAATATTTAAGAAGTGTGTTTCAATGAAATAGGCAAAATAAAATGTTATATGCATGGAATGTGGAATTCGGTCATACAAGGCATGCTAGGGAGAAATGTTTACTTTGACATATTTGATTGATTATGAGTATGTAAATATGTTGAGAAAGTATATTAGGATGAAAAAAGTACAATAAGACTATATATGCGTGAATGAGAAATTTGGCTAAATAAGGATAAGAAGTAAAAAAAAAGTTATTTACGTGTTATATTTTGGATTAATTATTTGTATGAAAATATGGTTAGAGTATAAAATGAAGACAATTTTGTATGAAATTGTACTATGAAAATTTTGATATAGTGAATGTCGATTACATGTTTGAAATTCGAGGACAGCGGAGTATTGTATAATACTGTTAGTTAAGTTTTAATGAAAGATATTTAATCCTCATTAACATACAATACTAAATTAAGTATTTTAAAATATCTTCACGCTGTTGTATGTTCTAGGCATAATATGTGTGTGCGTGTTTGTGTGTGTATTTATATCTATATGGATATGAGTTTTATGAAAGAAATTGATTATTATGATGAATATAGAAAAATGATTCCATAGTGATGAATGATGGATTTTAAAAGGAAATATGAAATATTTAGTTTAAATATTGTGATGAATAAGCTTGTATAAATGATTGCATATTCTATGTCTTTATCATGCATTCATGATAAAGATTAATACAAAAATGAAAAAGAGTCACGGGTTGGTCTAAATAACTATAGGCTAGGCTCTATTCAGAGGGTTTACGGGTTGGTTTGAGTAATCATAAGCTGGATCCTATTACCTCACATTACATATAGTCTTATGTGGATAATATTTGGAAGATGAAGATTGTGAAAATATGATGTGACCACTAATTAAAAATGCATTAGGCTTGATTAATATAGAAAGAAAGAAAAAAAGAAAATGAAAATAAATAATATTTTAATGAAAAATATGAAAGTTTCCCAAATTGGCATATTATGATGCATAACTGTGTGATTATGAATATATGTGCATAATTGCCTATATTTATGTATGTACGAATATGCTTATGAGTAGGCAAATGTATCACCTATGACCATATGAACTGGTTTAGAGTAAAAAAATCATTGTCTAAGAATTATGTTTACCTTATTGGGTAATTTTGATTGTTTACCTCAATAGATTTTTTTTTTTCAGGTAAAGAAAAATACTTGAAACTTGAAAGTACATTTGAGGCTTAGCATACAAAGAGAAAAAAAAAAAAAAAGAAGGGTATGAGTTTATAATTTTGGTTTGTTTGTAAATTTATATATATAAGTGTTTATATATTTTTTTAACAAATTA
The DNA here is from genome assembly GCA_032402905.1 of Khaya senegalensis. NCBI lineage: Eukaryota > Viridiplantae > Streptophyta > Magnoliopsida > Sapindales > Meliaceae > Khaya > Khaya senegalensis. Next base: position 2,796,054 of record CP135538.1, on the reverse strand, counting down.
TTTTAAGATAAATATATGTTAAAAAGGAAAATTAGTTTAATAAATATATTTTATTTGATATTTGGATGCATTTCCTTAAATGGAGGTAGTAGTTGGAAAAAATATTATTGGAAGTGCATAACATCTTCTTACAGGTAGTGGAACTTAAATTATATAACTGAAGTATTGTAAAAATTTTTCTAAAAAAAATATTCCAAACTTTTGTTGAGATTTCAAAAGTGTAAAATAAATATATGCATATATATAGGTAATGATCACCACAAAATCTAACATCAAAAGCTTATCTTTGAAAACAAATTCAAATAATTAACAGTTTTAATTTTAAATCAAAGTCTTATAACTAAATTACTTTTGCTTGAATCGAGTTATCTAATTTATTAACTAGATTTTGAAACAATTAGATTTTTTTTTTTTTTTTTTGCGTACATCTCTAATTTATTGTCAAAGCTACTACTTTCAGGGGTTGAGGAAGTAGGCTCTTTTACTGTTTGTATTGGGGCTTCATATTGGGGCCCCTTGAACAAGGTCATAGATGAATTTTCTTGTTCTTGAATAGCATGGGTGAAGTTTAAAGAAGGTGGGCATTTATTGTCTTACTGAATTTGATCTGTTGATTGTCACAGTCTCGGTTTGACTACAATTGATCTGAAATAATTTTTGGGACAACAAAAACCTGAGCCAAATCTCAGATAATATTGATTTCTCTGTTGAGAGCTACGGAACTGCAGGAAGGAAGCTTTAAATTACTAACAGTATGAATGAAACCACCATTTTGTTGGACAATAGATAAATAAAATGATTCCCACTTGGAGTAATTATTTAGCTTAAGGTTGTTAGCCAATAATTCTAGATCTCATTGTCAGTTTGGCTTGCAATTCTACTAGCTATTAGGTACCATTACAAATGTTTTATGAAGTATTCACCTCAACTAGGTTACATAGCAAGTACTAATAGAATCAACAATAATAGTATCATTATCAGTAGTACTAGTAAACAAAATTCTCAAAATTTAGGATAAAAGTATATTATTTGGTGATCCTCTGGTCGTTTTTATATTTGGTCCAAGTTAATTTGTTTTTCACGTGTCTCTTCAGATCTGCACCAAACAGATAATTTTTTCATGCAATTGTGGCTATAAGATTCATATTTATTTTATTTTATTTTTATAAAAAAATAATTGAAACTTTTATTAATTGATAACAGATTTACCCATTTTTTTATCACCATTCTCCGCCAATCTTTACAATACTTACAGTACTAAATTATGATTCAATAACTTAAATTTTTGAATAAAGTAATTTTTAAAAATAAAAATATATAAATTATAAGTTCTTTATAAATAAAAACTATTTCTTGTTATTTATGAAAGTGATATTTGATCATGTAGAATATAGCTTTTCCATTTCAAGTGTATATCTTAATCATTTAAGTAAATACTTTAAAATAAAAAAGTTAATGTATATTATTATACATTGAACTTTAATATTTAGTTTAATAAATATTATTGGTCTTAATTTAGATAAATTTTAATAAACTTGATTGAAATTAATTTTAAACAAGTAATAAACTTCTATTTATGAATTATATATTTTGAATTATCATGAAGTGAGACTTATATATAGTCAAAATTTTGATAAATAATGAAAGATGTTAGTTTAATAAATCAATAAATTATGAAACATGTTAGTTTAATAAATCAATTAACAAAAATAATTAATTTTAAAGATTTTTTTAAAAAATTTTAGTAGCATGTTACATGCTGCATGTACATGTGGTTAGGTTGGTTTTTATTTTCTTTGAGGGTTATCTAATTCAACAAGAATTAGAAACCCTTTATTAAAGAATTTTTTTAATTAAATAAATATTAAAAATTATAATGTTACATAAAAACAAATTTATGTAAAATTATAGATAAGAAAATTAAGAATATTATTTTTCGATATTGTAAATCTTTAGTATTTTCTCAAAGAATATATTTTATTCTATTCTCATTATTTAATACAGTAGAATTTAATTTTGGAGTATAATCCCGTGACTTTTCTTATTGTATGTTTTCTACGTTCAAATTGATATTCTTTTAATGATTGTTTAATTTTGTAGTATTTTATTCACATTCCTGTTTCAATCGCACATTATATTGGAGCACTTATTAAATGGTAGTATACCCGGCTATCATCAAATGTTTTCGGCACCGCCCTTATCACGCCAAATTCTTGTGGGAACCTGTCCCCTGTTGCTTGCAGCCACATTTTTCCAAATTAGCTAGGTGGTGGAGTAGGTTGCAGCTAGTTGCTTGCTGCTGCAATTATAAAGTTTCTTATTTAATTTGTTAACCAAGTCTGACGTTAATTATTGATTAGATCATTAGTTTATTACAGCTAATTTGTCACTATTCTTGTTTCTGAGATTTCCATCTTGCAAAGTTAAAACTAGTCCCCAATGGTCTGTGAAAATAATATAATCTAATAAAGAATGTAAACATCACAGATGAATAACCAGTTCTCGTGAATGCACCTATATAAGTTTGTTGCTAATTCCAAACGGATCAAGTTTGTTGCTAATTCCAAACGGATCTTGATGGTAGCTCGTGCTCGTAGTTTGTTATGTTACTGACTAGCAAGTGTTGTAGACCTTGAAAACCTCAAATTTATCCCAAGAAATGGTCCGCAAAAATCAATAAATCTGCTGGGGCAACAACCTTAGCTAGTGCTGCAAATTGGTGCGACATTGGTCCCTCTCTAGAAAAGATTACTGGCCACAACCCTAGCTATAATTTCCTGACTATTCTAAAAGGCCTAAAAGATAAGGCAATAATTACACTACATTAATCTTGCAATAGATCATCATAATTTTTTCTCGTCAGTGCTGTTCATTATGAGTACAAAAACTTTTTTAGGTTACTCAAGATACTAAACATTAGACAATTTTAATAAAACCTAGAGAGAACGGATCAGAAAAATGATTAAAGATTTAGGTAAGATCCAATTAATTAATCAAGAAATGAAGTCGAGTGACATAAGATAACGTATTAAAAACCAAAATGAACAAGTGCAGGTAGGTTAACACAAGTCAATTAACATTAAAAAATTGCATTCGAATCAATGTTTAATTTTTATTTTTTTTTTTTAATTTTTACATTTTGTTTTCCAAATTGTGAATACAGCAATCATTTTCAAATTAGGTAAGACTGTTGAAAAGTTTTGTAAAAGCCACACAAGTTGCTATAGACAGTATCACTGCAATTAAATATATGCTGATAGTTTCATCCCAAGAAATATTGTTCACAGTCGATTGCGAATCTTACATTCGATATTGCAGTTTACTTATTGTGACAAGCTTTCATTTTGTTTATTTATTTGTCTGAATCAATGCAAATCATCTATCAAATTGCGACACAGCTTACTTCCTTGGTACATTTTTAATTTTTGTATTGCTCTACAACCACGAAAAGTCATCTACTTCTTTCATTATTTTACCGTGTAAATAGAGAACTTTCTCACATCAACAAGAAGAAGCAAATGGCGATTACAAGAGTTGCGTAAGAAGAAGGAATATTGGCTATATATATAACGACAACTGACAGAAGTCAACAACAATATCGTCGTGCTCTCACGTTTCCTCTAATTGTTCAAATCAAATTATTTGTGCTAAGACACGAAAGATTTGAAATTTTCTCCTCTCTGAATCTGGATACGTAATACGAGTATTATTAATCATGTATAATTGAGAATATTTTTATTAATTATTCATTGCACTTCTGTATTTACTCAGCTCAAAGTTGAGATTAAGAGCGGATTGTGATCTCATACTTGTTTGTTTCCTTGTCTGAATACTCAACATAACATCATTTGATTCGAATGTTTTGGAGTTTTTTTATTTTTAGTTTAACTTGGTAAATTTGGTAGTGACTTTCGAATAAAACAATGTTAAGCATTTTAACTTAACAAACACTTTTAAAAAAAAAACATGTATCGTTATCAAATAAGTGATATTAACAATTTTTTTTCCATCGGGAACTCAAGTAATTAAGCATCAAATTATACTTGGGGATGGATTAACACAGTGCTCTCTCTCTCTCTCTCTCTCTCTATGTATATATACATGAATGTTAAGCTCTTCAGAAACTAAAATAATGGAAAGGAAACAGAAGGAAAAACAACTGAGCAGTAGAGCAAAATTCAAACAGTTGATTTATACAAAAGAACAACAGGTACAAGTTAGAAATTAGAAAACCTTTTATTAGGAATACAAGATACGAGTACACTCTCACAATTGATAGACTAATCAAATAAGTCTAAAATCGTTCACTAAATATTTTGTCGACATTAAAATTATCTTCATATGATTCCTGTGCTCAATTTTGATAGCTAGCGAAAACTATCGTCTGCTATCCAATCCTTCAGAATTTCCTCCGAAAACGAAACTGGCTGGTGATCTGAAGGAAGCCTTCTATTAACACCACAGCCAGTGCTGCTACCACTTTCTGCTTCTCTCGAATAATTATCAAAATGAAATAACTGCTTCCAAAAGTCTAAATCAGAAATATCATAGTGCAAAAGCTCTCCGAAATTAAACTCCAGGGCGTAGTTTTGTATATTCTTATTGATGTCTTGAGACGTGACAGAAGGAGTTCTGCCACTTGATTGCGTTTCAGTTTCTAAATTATCTGTAAAGCCTTCTGCTTCCAGCTTGACGACGTCCCCAAAGTTTTGGTCTTGATCAGTGCAGCGTGATGGCTCAACTTCAGCAGACGATTTGCAATTGGCTTTCTTTTTGTCGTCATTGCATTGATTTGGTTGTTCAGATGATCTCACCTTCTTCCTTAATGTTGTGTTCCAGTAATTCTTGATTTCATTGTCTGTTCGCCCAGGAATCCTCCCAGCTATTAAAGACCATCTTCAAGAATGAAATGAAATTACAAATCTAATAATTACAATATAATGAGAAGGACTCAATTAACATTCAGCAATGAGAAAAAACCTGTTGCCTAACAGCTTGTGAAGCCTAATGATGAGATCTTCTTCTTGCTGAGAAATATTACCCCTCTTGATATCTGGTCTGAGATAATTCAACCAACGAAGCCTGCAACTCTTTCCACATCGCTTTAGACCTGCTTCGTCAAATCAGTAAATATATATGTGTAATTTTCATGCGAAACTTAACCTGATTATATAATAAAATGGTTCAAAAACTGAAATATACGTAAATCAATTAATTACCTGCTAGTTTTGGAATGTTTCTCCATTTGCCTTGACCATGAGTGTTGATGTAATCTCTGAGAATTTGGTCCTCAACGGCAGTCCAGGTTCCTCTATTCAGTCCCTCGTCTTTAGAACAACAAGGTTTTCTACCCATTTCAAGTAATTAATTATGCTTCTCTTTATCTCTATCTAAAAGACTTAATAAGACTTGCGTGTATGCCAATGATACATAGGGTTATTGATTATTATATAGACACTTCAATATTCCTTGGCCAATCTCATATCCAATGTTATTATGAATCTTCTCAATTCTATTTATCTTGTTACTTAAGTAAAGACACGTTTCACATTAAACTGAAAAAATTGATTAAAGGACAATGCATTTCGATACAAATTCATTATTGTAAGCTATGTAAGATAACTTATAACAAAGTTTTTGTTTTAAAAAAAAAATTACAAAAATAAACGAAAATTGGAAACTTCTTTTGGCAGTTGTATTTTGTTTGGTTTGTAACAAAACCAATTAAAAAAAAGGGTTAACTTAAGCTAATACAAGTCAATTGTGATTTGTTTTATTATTATAATTATTTTAAATATTACGTGAATATAAATTAAATTTTTCCTCAATCTTGTCTGAGCCGGAATTGAATCCAAATCTCTTCTACTGTACTTCAAATATTTTATCAATTGAGTCAATAAGTAATCCTTTATTTTAGTAACTTGTACACAAAGTCAAATATATACACACACACACATTATAATTTTAAAATTAAAATAATTACGATCAAAGGACTTGGGTGAGTAATTTCAAAGATCTGAGGGATGTAATTGATGAAATTGGATAAAAAAACACAAAATTGATTATTATTATTTGTTAATACACAACAGAGACTCGCTTATAAATTACCCTCTTATATGATAAATGCAATAGTTGTATCACGACAGCTATTCTTATGATCAAGCAAAGTGGATAATAGTTTTATTTTTTGTTAATGTTGCAAATGCACAAGAATTACTATAACTACTAGACCTTGGCAAAATCCAAAGTATGGTGCGTGAGGATGCCATGGTCCCGAAAAGATAATTAATATTGTTCACAGATTCGAGTGGAGGTTGGATAAATTAATACCCAAATCTAATTAATGACAAAAACAATATAACTTCGTTTAATCCTAAATCAAAAGCAGCCGCTCTCGCTACCTTTTTGAGCTTTGAAAGTTCGGTTATCTCTGCCATAAAATTCTTATCCTAGATTGGCAATTTTTGGATAACTGGTATAATCGAAGATCAGTTTTCTTTTTTGGTTATTTTCAAATAATACCGTTACTGCACATGATATTTTTTACTTGTCAAATCATCATAATGGCTCACGTATGATCTCAAGCCATCCTTAAAATCAAGAAGTCTCCTAAAAGTTTATTAGGTGCAAAAAATTATGGGCAGAGAACAAGCAAATGTCCTTTGGTCTTGACAAACAAAGAATTTCAATTTTACAAAGATTTTTGAAAATTGTTTTCATTAAAACTCTTGTTATAGGATTGGAGATAGTTATAGTCTTTAAAAGCTTAGATAAATTAATGCTTAATTTATTCTTAATTCATTCGTTAACTAAGTAACCATTTTTATTAATCAAGAGTGACATCTAACAATATATTATAACACTCAATTGAAAAGACAATAGTAATTTGTGAAATTTAAAATAGTAATTTATGAAATCTATTGCACAAATAATTATTGTGTAATACAATTCTTTCGTCATAACTAAATTCTTTTTTAATTTAGAGTATGAAAAGTGTCAATTCTAATAATCATTATTATAATAATATTATTTTAATACGATAACTTGCAAACTAGAGATTTTGAAATTTTTTTGAAACTTTTTTACCATGGTCATAGATTTACATAATCACTTATGCAACACGAGCTTGAACTAGATTATTTTTCCTAATTATCAAGAGTAAAAAATCCTTTTGATCCCTCATGATTTGTGTATATTTTTGATATTGCCTAATCACTATTCTATGCATAATCTCTCACCAAATGATAGAGATGTAGTGTCAAAACATATATAATTTACACGCTAAATACCTTAGAAATGTTAAGTATAAGGATAAGACATACCATCATTATAAAGAGAATTACAATAAACTTATAAATAATCATTCCATATGGATTCTCTTGCAAACCAACTCAATGTACTTTTTTCTAGTAGGCATTTATGAGTTAAACTAAGTAAACACATTCACTCATAGTTTATAAAATTAGCTACCTACCATCATCATCAATATAGCAATAACACATACTAATCTAAATTGGATATATCAACATCTTAATATTTATAATTTTAGGATTAAAAATATTTCAAATTAACAAGTTCTTATATATCAATTAAATTGACTTCTCTAAATGTTATTCTATTAACTTTATTGTATAGTAAGTTTTAAAAATAGCACATATAATTATAAATAAAATTGTAAATGTTGTTAATCAATATAATAAGTGATTTCATATTTAGATTTGGTTAGACCTAAGGCATATCACTAATACTTTCACCATGAGTCTTGATGTAATTTGTGAGTCTTTTGTCTTCAATGGTTGTCCAAGCTCCTTTATTGAGTTCTTGTTTTGAGCAACAAGGATGACTCTACACTTTTGAACCTCTCTTAAGATCGAGTTGGTGTTGTTCAATATATCTTTTGTAAGTCCTTAGAAATGGTTTCTCATCATTTTCACTTCAGGAAGAGATATATATATATATATATATATATATATAGAGAGAGAGAGAGAGAGAGAGAGAGAGGTGTGTAATGTTTATTAAATTGTAATTATTATAAATTATTGTATTTCTATCTATAGTTTTAGAGAACATGGAAGAGAAAAAGAAATTCTAAAATCCAAACTTGTGATTAATAGCCATGCACAATTATAGTGACGATTGCAAGGGACCGTGTTGTTTACAGTTGGAATTTTTTTCATTGGTTTACTCACAAACATTAGTTATATCTCCTGTAATAAATATTATACGTTTATCTCATTATAAACAATACATTGGTGTAATTAATTGATGATTTTACAAGATTATGTTTTCTCATAAATTAAGGGGATTCATCTATCAACCATTCCTGACTAGTTATCAATTGGCCACCCAAACCAACATTATGCTCTAAGCCTTAGAAACTTGAAAAGAGTAAGATGCAACTACTCTCTTAGTCTCGATTGTTCTCTCCAGGACAAAGTACTACAAAAGTAGCAATTATTAATTGAATGTTCATGCAGCACAAATTTGAAGTTTAAATTATTTTAGTTGTCATCTTGAATTAGTTGTTCAAATTTTAAATTTATGAAGGATTGCAACATATAACAACATGTATAAATAATCATGCTTAACTCATTCATTTTCACAGATACCTGGTGTGCCAAATGTGCATACATTATATATATGTAAAATTTTCCACCATGGATAAGTTTTAACCATGCATAAGACATAGAAGATGAGTACGTATCCTTATATTATGAAGATTGTATAATTTACACCACCAAAGAGCTTAGAGAGAAGCTTGGCCGAAAATTTCCTTAGGAGACTAGGTTTTGATTTTCTAAAATTATGTAAAAAATTGGTAAGTATCCATATTTATACTTAAAAATATCTCTGCCTTTCTATATTTACCCTCACTTTTTAATAAAGGCAAATATGTATCATGAATGAAATGGTAATCATCAAATGTTTATCATTTAATGCATTTAAATCCATGTACTTAAATGCAACATATTTACTTAACTTATAAATAAATATAATTAAGTATAATTTTATGAATTTAAGTATAATTATTCAATAATTACACATTTATGTATAGGTCCTTAAATAATTTATATTATCAATTTGATCATATAATTTAATTAAATTACATTATAATACAAAGTTATAATAATTTTTTAAACAATATAAAGACTTCATATGTATATATATAACTTATATATATATATATATTCAACCTATATATTATTTCAAATATGCTAACCTTTTAACTAATAATATTTTTTCTCTGAAATATTTTTTATTACTTTTGATTATTTATGTAACTACATAAGTTTACTGTAGAATAGCAATAAACTTATTTTGAACTTTTCAAATTTTAAACTATTCAAAAATTCAATAACTATTATTAATATCTAATAATGTGCCATAATCCCTAAATCATAATGAAGTCATACTTCATCAGACCTCATTCCAATTGTATATATCGTATGGGTAAAATTTTTCTGTTATCCAATCTCAATCGTATAAAAGTTCATAAAATGTCAAAATCTTATACCAATATAAATACGAACCATTAATCATAATATACTAAATTTGTCATCACGAACTCTTTCGTATAATATTTAATCACTTTAGACAGATATTTATTATTTTAGCTATTTATCGATATTTATTTAAGAACTCGAATTTGAATTGGGTTAATAGTAACTTTGATTCTATATATATCGAGTCAACGAATTATGTCTTAACTACCATTTATTTCTAAATGCAAATAATAAATTACTAAACCGACTTTATCATATAAGACGTGATTAGTTTCGTACTTATATACAATATGAATCACGTGTATTTATATAAGATTTAACTACGATATCTCAGACTAAGGACAATATTGCACACTAGAATAATTATACAATAAATTATTAATTATATACATCACTACGTGATTTATTGTTGTATGGCCATATTCGAAAAAATAGTTCTTTATCTACCTAATCTATATTAATATCTGAATAACGTAACTGTCATATTATTTGCACTAATATTATTTCATAATATTTATAAAAAATATCTAATATATCTACTATGTAATATCATTAACCATTCGATATCATCTCTATAAGGAACTATTACAATAATTTTATTTAATAATTAAATAAATTATTTGAACAATACATAAATATATTTTATATATATGTATGACTAAATAAAAGAAATAGTTTATATTTGTAAATAAAAAATTCTTCTTTTATTAATAAATGTACATACAAGATAAAATATATCTCCAAAGTCAATAATACAAATTACTTTTAGAGCATATCCTAACAAATTATCACTTGTACTAAAATTATTTATTATTGTATCTCATACCCATCTTTTCAAGATAAAAATTCACTTGTTTTCGTGTTATTATTTTAATCAATAGGTTAGCAACATTGTCCACTAAAAATGCTTTTTAGATTAATATTTTTCCAATTCCAACAAATTTTCTCAAAATATAATATTTATGTTAAATATACTTAAACTTTTGGTGTGCTTTTAATTGCTTTGCTTATGCAATAACTCTAGTATAATTACAAAACATATTTATCGAATAAACCATATTAAGAATCACACCAAGTTCATATACGAGTTTTTGCATCTAAACAGCTTCTTTTGTTACTTCTAAAACGGTAATATATTTAACTTTTATTATAAAGCTTACTGTTGTAATTTGCTTGAAACTTTTTCAACTAACAGCTTCTTCATTACAAATAAAGATCATCAATATTAGACTAAAAATTTGAGTCTAAGTATCCTTAAATGTTCAATTTTTGACATCCATAACTCATAACTAAATCCTTATTTTTTTTTTAGGTACTTAAGGATCGATTTATAGCTGACCAATATTTCTCCCTTAGATTAGCTTGATATCTGCTTATAATACTTACATCATATATTAAATTAGGTATTGTACATAATATTGCATACATCAAACTACTTATAACTGAAGTGTAAGGTATGCTACGCATTCACTGCCGCTCTTTATCGATCTTTAGACCCATATCTTTAGAAAGATGAAGACTATGGATGAAAGGCTGAAGTTCTCTCTTAGAGTTCTCCATGTTAAACTTTTTCAGCATTTTTTCTATGTACAAGTTCTCGAATAATACAATTATCATTTTCGCTGTATCCCTATAAACATGAACTTTAAAATTATAGTTCAACTCTTCTAAATCTTACATAGAAAGTTTTTAAATAATCAGATATTTACCTTAGTCATTATGCTAACATTATTACTCATCAATAAAATGTTATCCATATACAATATGAGAAATATGATAACATGATTTTTAATTAATTTATTAACACAAGGTTCAATAAGATTTTTCACAAAACCATACGATTTGATCATTTTATCAAATCGAATATTCTAACTTATAGAAGTTTACTTCAATCAATAAATGGATCGATGTAACTTATATGCTTTATTTCTATCTGCAACAAATACAAAATTCATGAGCTGTTCTGTATAAACAATTTTCTCAAGATACTCGTTGAGGAATGCAATTTTTACATCCATTTACTAGATCTTATAATCATGGTATATAGCAATGACTAGCATAATTCGGATGAACTTAACCATAACTACTGGTGAGAAGGTCTCTACACAATCCAACCTTTATTTTTAAATATAACTTTTTGCCACTAGTCGAGCTTTATAGGTCTCTACCTAGCCATCCTTACTAATTTTTCTCTTAAAGATTCATTTATAACCATTAAAAAGTATTCCTTCTAACAAATCTATAAATGTTCAAACTTGATTGGTATACATGGATTGAATTTTAGAATCCATAGATTCTAGCTATTTTCCTAAATCTCTATTCAGGATAGCCTCTTCATAACTTCACCATATCAATTTCTCCTACTAAATACGAGTCATACTCATATTCATGAAGAAATCCATATCATTCTGAAGGTTTTGATGCACTAGAAGATCTACAAACTGGAATCAGCATTGAAGTCTCCTGGTTGGACGGTCTAGCTCAGCAATGTTGATTTGAGGCTTTGAGGACTTTTCTTCAAGCTCAATTTTTTTAAATGCACCTTTTTTATCTAAAACTCATTCTTTAAAAAATGTGTATTTTTATTAAATCGAAACTCTTTGATAAGAAGAGAAGTAGAAATAATATCCTAAACTATCTTTAGGAGAGTTTAGCATATCCTACAAGCTAACCTTTTTTTGATTTTTCTTCCAACTTATTGGTATTAACTAATTTAACATAAGTTTGACAACTACAAATTCTCATAAAATTGAGACTAAGTTTTTTTTTCACTCTATATCTTATATAGAGTCTTTCGGACTGATTTTAATGCGACTTTATTCAGGATGCATACAGCGGTCTAAAAAGCATACCCTTACAAATACATTAGCAAATCTATGAAACTCATCATTGATCATATTATATGTAATAAAATACGATTTCTCTTTTTTGTCACACCATCAATTTAGGGCAAATAAGGAAAAGTCAAGTGGAAAATAATTTCAATATATTTTAAGAATTTACGAAATTCTATACTCAAGTATTCTCGTTCATGATCTGATCGTAAAAATTTAATACTTTTTCCTATTTATTTTTCCACTTCATTCTTGAATTCTTGAACTCAATTAAATGAAAAATAATTTTAATTTCCTTTAAGATTTATTAAATTCTCATATAAGATATAATTTATTTTTCTTACCTTAACCTCAAACACCTCACATAATAGAAATCTTAATATCATAAATTAGTTAAATTCAAATCATTGTACTTTCTCGATATGTACTTCTCATCTAAACCTCACATAATAGAAATCTTAGTCCAAACAATAATATACACTTAAAAATCAGATAATTGAATTCTATAACATTAATATTGTACCTCTCATATCATAAAAATTTTTGGACACAATATCAAGTTATAGAACCTATTATTATCCCATTATAGGAGGTATAGATTTAATAATTTTATTAAGAAGTCAATTTATACGTTAATTTTATATAGATCAAATAAATATCTTATACGTGTAAAATAGTATCATTTATTCAACTCAATAATATATATTCACTAACTTTTAGTATGTCTATTACATACATATATATATACATGTTTTATTCTTGCTAAAACATTTTAATGTATATTTTATTAATAATACTCTAATAATTAATACACGTTTAACACATTACATGTCATTATTGGCTTTTCTTGATATGTTTCATTTTTTTTTAAATTACTTATCTCACAAACCATTTCGGATATTTTGTTGTGTTAGTTTTGTAGTTTTTTGGTAATTAGTCAAACTAGTAATGAGGTTTTGTTTGTTTATGTTGATGAACTAATCTAATATTTTGTCTCACAAAATTATGCATTTTACACATATTTGCTAATCTAATATTTTGTCTCACAAAATTATGCATTTTACACATATTTGTTCACATAGATATATGTATCAAATATATGTATTCATGCATATTAATGTATATCATATAGTGTAACTAATTTACACATACATGCATTTAATACATTCATATATATTAAGTAAAATGCATAACATACATATATATATATATATTAAATATACACCATATCATACATGAAATCAAATTTAATGCATAAATAAAACATCATCATACATGCTTGTATTCAAACATTTCAAATACACAAACTCATGCATTTTATATAGTTCTGTCAACAAACAAAACAAATTATCACATAATGACATATATACATATACGTATACATATATATATATATATGTATACATCACGTATCAACACTTCACATGTATATGTGTTTAACAATTTTAAACACTTGCAGCCACTCATGAACCAAGTTTTCATCTACCAACATATAATGATTCACAATTAGAAATTTCATGGAAGCCTCAAACCGAAAGAATTTTTAGATTGGATTGGAACATAGAAGAAATTTTAGAATTCAAGGAAGTTCCTAATAATAAACGAGTGTCTCTTATTGCTACGCGCTTTCAAGGCCGAGCTGTCGCTTGGTAGCAACAACTCAAAGTCTCCCGTTCACGTGCAAGAAAAGAGAAGATTGCATCATGGGATAAATTAAAAAATTTATATATGAAGCGCACATTCCTCCCGTGTAATTATGTGCGAACCATCTACCAACATCTCTAAAATGTACATCAAGCTAATCGAACAGTGGAAGAATATGCTACCCAATTTTTCCTTTTCCTCACACAAAAAGAGATCAATGAAATTGAAGAACAATTAGTTTCTCAGTTTATTGGTGGCTTCTGACCATAGTTTCAGAACATTCTAAATCTCTTTGATGTGGTGACTATTTCTGAAGCCCATCAAAAAGCCTTATTGATCAAACATCAAAATCGAACAAGTTCCATCTCCTGGAATTAACCAATGACCGTTCTCCGACTGTCGCTATTGTCAGCAACTCTACATCTGGCTCGACAACAACCCCACCACAAACGCTGCCAACTAGCCCAAAAAGCTACCACCGATGGAAATGTCGAAAACAAGTAAAATTAGCTTTTTGGAATTAATAAAAGTTTAGCTAATTTGGATAGGAACTAATGCTAATTTGATAGTCTGGATAGGAACTAAAGTTAATCTAGATAGGAACTAATGCTAATCTACATAGTTTAGATATGAACTAATGCTAAATTTGAAATTTGAACAATTAAATCAAAATAACAACTAAAATAATTTACACTTCTTATTCTCGAATAATAGTTTCCCTGCTTCCATTGTTTCTGATCGAGATTCTCGCTTCTTGGGCCACTTTTGAAGGTCTCTTTGGCGACTGCCAAACACTAACCTGAACATGAGTTCGGCTTATCATCCCAAACTGACGGTCAAACAAAGGTTACTAATCGGGCTTTAGGTGATTTATTTCGAAGCCTCGTTGGAGATCGCATCAAGTCTTGCGGATTATGCTCACAACCATGCAAAAAATCGAAGCATCGGTTTTAGTCCTTTTCATGTGGTCTATGGGTATGTTCCTTGTTACCCACTTGACCTTGCTCCGCTTCCCGATCGTACTCGCTTTCATGGTAAATCTGCCGATTTCATTGAAAATCTCCAACATATATACATAAGCTAATATATGACCATCTTATCGCTTCTACCGCCAAGTACAAAGCTTCTGCCAATCGCCATCGTCGCCTTGTGAAGTTTAGAGTGGAAGACCTTGTTTGGGCTGTTTTGACTAAGATTGTCTTCCTCTTCACGAGTACAACAAATTGAAGGCTAGGAAGATTGGTCCATTAGAGATACTTAAGAAGATCAACCCTAACGCGCACCGGCTGCGGCTTCCTCCTGATGTTAACACATCTCCTTGTTCAACGTCAAACACTTGGTTCCGTATACTAAAGATTCTGAAGTTGTAGATTCGCGGACAAATTTTTTTCAAGCTAGCGGGACTGATGCAGCGCAGATTTGAAGTTTAAATTATTTTAGTTGTCATCTCGATTTAGTTGTTCAAATTTCAAATTCAGTTATTGTCCAGATTAGATTTATTTTCTAGCTTTAGTTGTTCAAATTTCAAATTTAGAATTAGTATCTATCTAAATTGGCTTTCTTTTCTAATTTTGAATAATTAATTTCCTTTAGAAATAGCTAGCCTAAAATGTAATGGAGATCATAACAAAAATTCGGAAGAGTTTACTTTGTTTACTTATTTTCGGCATTCGCTTGTTGAATCAATGTGTTTCCACAACATCAAATGTTCTGTTAGCTGGCAATACCTTTTCTAATGCATGTCAAGATCGTATTCATTTATTTATGTCAATTTGATTATTAACTGTAGCTGCATTCCCATTTCTGGGGATATTTCATTGTCTTTCATCCACACTTTTCCAACCATCTCATTTAACACTACAACGTGATACTTATTTCCTGTTATTTAATTCTTGAGTCCACACTGTCTTAATTTCGCTTTGGAATTAGAGCAAACAATATACTCTACTCTATGTATGGTATGAAAGGAAAAAAAAAAAAGAAACAAATAAATTCAAGGATTATAATTCTGGACTGCAGGCTTCTGTGTCTTGTATTAAAATTAAATGCAACCACCTCATGGATGCGGTAGGCAGATATTGAAGACTCTACGATTGTCTACAACCCTCTTAAAATATGCATTAAAACTTTTCTTCAACTTTTATTTTTATTATTATTATAATTAAATAATTTTAAGGGAATGTAAAGACGTTAAATTATATTGAATGAACAGTGAGGTAATGTGGTGAATGTGTAAGTTATAGAAAACTTGAATCCTTTAATTTTACCTGGAAGTGAAATCCTCTTTACTTTCTATTGCCATTGATCATTGTACTTTGGGTGGGATAATATTACATTTCCAAAATGGCAACGAAAAGCAATCATTCATTTCTCTGTATGAAGCCCTGTTACAGTGGAGGCATTTTCGACATAATCATTAGTTGTTTTTGGCAAAAATATCCTTATCACAATTCTGAATTTCTTAGTTTAGAAAATTATTTTGCAATTTCTAACTCCTTAGGCCAGTCACATGATTGTCTATTAATTGTGAGGCCCTGTCATATTATTACAAATTATTGAGATCTCATTATTTATAAGCAATTGTTCGAGGCTTTTAGGCTATGAAAAAGAATAAAAAAAGAAAAAGAAAAAAAAAAGGAAAAAAAATTGAGTTTTCAATTATTTAATTGCACTATAAAATTATCAATGGAAAGAATTTATTATCTTTTTATTTAGATAAAAATATCATTTTACTTTTAAATTTATTGATATTTATAAATAGATTAAATTTTTTTAATTATTTGTTACTTTTAAATTTATTTTTAATTACATTTTATTAAATATAATAATTGTAATAAATATTTAACAAATATATTTTGTTAATATTTTTAAATATAAACACATGTTATACTAATTAATTATTTTCATTTGAATATAAACACTCATTTTTTATTGAAATATTTTATGCATTTCATAATTAAAAATTTTAAATCTTTAAATTTTAATTTCAAATATAAAGTAATTGAATCTTAAAAATTTATAGATAATTTGGTAACAAATATCTAAACTTATACTATATAAATATATTTGTTGATTAAAAATATTTTATATTTTAAATGCATCACTTAATTTTTTTTTTAATTTATAAATTCAATTGAATATAAATTTTCATGGATAAATTGATTTTAAGTATTATTTAAACTTGATATCTATATAATTAAGTTTTTTTGACTAGTTTATTAAAAGTATATTCAATTTTCAATAATATTTATGAAATTATATTATAACTATGACAAATATTTTTTTAATTTATTTTATAGTTATTTTGACTTTAAAAAATTGAAAAAATAAAACTATAATTACATTAATAATTATTCTTATATAATGAAAATTAAACCTATCAAATAAATTTGATTAGTTATATGAATTATGATAAGTATAAGATTATAGAATTTTAAATTAATACACAAATGAAATATATAAAAATGTTTATAATTAGAATAATGATAAAAAATAATAATAATAATAATAACTATATTCAATAGATGATGTTGAATTTTTATAACAAAAATAAATAATAAAAATGTTAAATTAATTTATAAACAAAATAAAATAAACTAAGATAATATTATGTTAACAATTTTTAAAATAATTAGTTAATTAAAAAATAATTATAAAAAATTGATTAAAATAAAAAAAATATAGTAAAATACATAAATAAAAGATAAATTGAAAATTTAATCATTTTAAGGTGAGAAATCACTATTCCTCTTTCAAGGGAAAGGAATTGTCATTCTCCTATTTGAGGGAATAAGAATTCTTGAAGGAATTCTCTTTGTCCCCTTCATTGTTCCAACTAAATGAAAGAGTTTTCAATCCTTTGACAATTTCTTTCCTTTCCCCTGTAAATTTTAAAAATTAAAAACACTCTTAGCTCTTATTGGCAAAACCAATTGAGAGACAATATGTTGTCTCTTTCATGTAAATATGAAGCATTGTTATGAGGCTGCAATATTATGTCTACAATTTTTAATGTCATACATTTAGATACATGGGATGTCAATTTTATTAGTTAATATTTATAATAATTATATGTATGTTGTTTATTGATTAAATAGTCGTGCTATCATTATTATTATAAAAATTTTATAAAATTTTTTTTCAAATTTTTATAATTTTGATTTTATTGACTGTGACTTTACAAAAGTGGCTTATAAATTTTAATTTTATTTTTTTTTAAATTTTAATATTTATTATTATTATATATTGTTTAAGAAAGATAACTTTAACTTCCCTTTGGGTTAGGAATCTAGATGAAAAAAATTCTCAAATCCTAATTTCTTTCAAACTAATAAATCTAGGTTTATTTAGGATTTTTAGTTATAAAAGGGTTAAATACACTAACTTGTAAGCATCCTTTTCAATCAACAAATAACTTAGTTCAAAAATATAATTTTTTTTTTTTAATCAAACATGTTCTTCACTATGTCACTCATATTTGTGAACAGTATAGTGTAAATTTTATATTATCCTACAATAATGTTGATATAAAGTTCTAGTAATATCCTAACTAGCAAATTAACAATTTCATCTATTAATAGTATGATTTCTTACAACAACTTAAAACTTTTGGTTGACACAACAAAAAAATTTTTATTTTAAGTAACATAATACTTAACCTGACATTGTTACATATTTTAACATGTTATATAAGCATTTGAGTTATTAGCCTAGTTATGACGGGCCTAGATTTTAGGAATGAGATTAGTCCAACCTAGCCCAAGCATCAATATTTAAAAGGACAATATATGTACTTATATATATATATATATATATATGTATGTATGTATGTAAATGTAGAGACAAGGATATAAAAAAAAAACAAAACAAAATTAAGTAGAAAGAGATTCATTTGGTTTTTTATTTTAAAAAAAAATTGATATTAGAGAAATTTTAGATTTAGATTAGAAAAATATATTTTATTTATATAAAATTTTAGATCGTTATAAGAAAAATATAGACTATTTGTATATGAATTTCAATTTTATGATTGTGTTGCCATTTGTCATGTCTAATTCAAATAATAGTATTATATTAATTAACACTATTTGTTTTATGTTTCACTCATCCTATTTTCACCTCACCACACGCAAAAGGTAAAAAATAAAATTCCTCTAAATTTGATGCGAGAGAGAATCGATTCCTTTACCTCTTAGTCTTCACTGCAAATGATCTAACCAACTCAATTATTTCCTTAAAAGGTGACATAATTAACACACTATTTATAATCAGCCATTGAAGATACATATTTTAATCCCTCCCCACCATACACATACACAATGGAAAAATAAAGAAATTCTTCCTGTGAAGTTGTTGTGAGGGAGAATTGATCTATTTACCTCTTATTGTCACTATCATTGATATAATCAATTACGGTAATTTTTTTCAGATATATTAATTAACACATTGTTTATAATAAAAAAAATTAAAATATTTAAACTTTATTAAAATTTTAAATCCTTTATCAATCAAAATATACTCTAAATCTATTTTTTAAAAATAAAAACAATTTAAATGTGATAATTTTAAATTAAAAATTTATTGTTAAAGTGTGATAAAAAAAAATTCTTAAATATTGAAAATTTTTCTTAAAAATTAAATATATTTAGTAATTATCATTATTGATAATTTTACGATGCAGCGAAATATTCAACTATTATAATTAAAGGAAATAAATAACTTGATTATTATTAAACAATTTGATAATTAATTAATTATAAGGATAAAGATCTTTCAATTATAATTGACGGATCTTTATTTTTTTTCTCATATTTTTTTATTATATTTTTAATTATATTTGTTATTGTGAGTGCTGATTAATTGAAGTGATTGAGGGGGAACTGGATTATAAAAGGTTATGAAGTGGTTGGTGAGAATAGGAAGGGTTGGTTCACGCCTAAGAGCAAACACGCAAGTTCTGGAAGAGTTGGCAAGGCAAGGCAAGGCGGGAAGATTTTTGAAAGTTAGCTGAGAACTAATTTTTAAGGACTTCATAATTTCTTTGAAAGCAGCCTCAACAGTTCTTTTAAATTTTAAATTGACGCCAGGTTTTTATTTTTATTATTTGAATCTATGTGAAAGTGAAAGTTCAAACCACTTTTGTGTATGTGTACACACACACACACATATATATATATATACACACACATATATGCATGCGTGTGTGTATATATATAAACACGAAATTGACACAATTTCTTTGTTCAGTATTATGTCATAATTCTTAAGACCTCAATTAACAACAGCATTAACCCTAATTAACATTAGTAAGTTTCATTCAGAAGAGAAGGAAACTTGGCAATTTGAATCACGTAAAAACATGTGGCTATCCCAAAAGAGTTGGGGTTTAGTTGCAAGACAAATTTAGAGATTGGGTGTGTACACAGTCAATGATCTTCTACAATCAGTTTCTTTTGTAACAGTGGGCCTAAGTTATTATCATTATATAAGTGCATTAATTTCAAGAAAGATATCATTTCTAGCTAATTGGAACGATTTGGCATCAAACTTTGCATTGGACTTCTCTATCTATTTCGGACTCAGTTTACGATTTGGATAATGTAATTTTAAGATTATAATATTTAACAACATTAATATTTAATATTTTTTTAAAAAATAAGTATTTTTTTAATATTTAATAATTATTATTTTTATTTATAACTGCTGTAATTTCAAATTACTTAATTTTTGTTTAATAAATACTAAGTTTTAGTGTATATGTGATTTATACTAAAACTTAGTATTTGTTAAACATTTTAATTATTTTACTTTTAAACCATATCAAGAGTAAATTAGTCTCAAATCAAACTTAAGTCTGATTCTTTAAATTTTTGTAGATTTAAACTTTAGAAATATTATTGAGGGTGCAATTTTGATGGGGTTATTATTGTTGACATTAGTTAGGAAGTAGAGATTATTAACATCTCTTTTCTGATGATTTTACTTGTAGGTGAATTTCTTCTTTAATCTTTTCAGAAAAATAAATAAATAAATACTCTTGAGATAGACAGATTATGTATGCTTGCAAGGAACTAACTGCACAAGGGTGGCTAAAACTCTTTCTATTACACATTCTCGGACCCAATCGATGAGAAAAGTTGAGATTTGAGAATGTTGAAATCGAGTAATATATGTATATATATATATATATATATATATTATTTTACGTAAACGAATCATCTTAAGTTTACTCTTAACACACTTTATTTTAAATCTCTCTTATTGAAAGACTGGTGACTTCATTTGTTGAAGGAAAATCGGCAACCAACTAATTAAATTTAACTTAATATTTAGTTTTCAGGAAGATGTGTAATTATTTCATTTTTTTTTTTTTTTTATATATACAAGTTAAAATATACCACCGTGATCAACCCGATACATTAATTACATTGCACGTCTTGTCTGATTAACAAGTAATATCTTATGGGAGTGTGTGTCTATTATTAATTCTCTTTAACAAAATCGGAAGGAAAGTGTATATATATACATATGTGTGTGTAAGTAAATTCGTGTTGAGAGCTACATTTAATGTTTTTCAGATCATGCATGGATATGGACATGGACATGGACATGGCACAGAGTTGTTTTCTTTTTATTCAATTATTTTTTTCAGAATGTCACGACTTGCTAGAGTCCCCAGTTCTGGATTAAATAAATAATCCCCTACGTAAACCATTTCTCTAATTAATTATTTGAATTCACATTTAATGTAAATATTACTTGTCTACGAAATCTAAATTTTAGGTTATGAAAATATATGTACATATATATTTGTATAAACATTTAATTTAGTGTGTGGAATTTTCTTTTATGCATGTCTGCTGCTTTGTGGTTTGACCTATCAGTTCATCCTCATCAAGTTAAAAAAAAAAATGCAGTTTGGCTTTATTTTTCTACACTATTTCTAACAAATTAGTATCATTTATTTATTTTATGACTCGTAAATAATTAATATGTTGGTATCTATTTTGTGCACATTTATAACATTTAATAATCTGAAATTTTATTCTAAAAAAGGCTGAATTTTTAATATCTTTTATTAACAAATTTAATAACTTTTTCAGGGTAAATTTTTATAATTTAAATCTAAATTATCATTAAAATAGTTTTAGTTATTAATAAGTATTATTTATATATATATATATATTAAAAGAGGTTATGATGTTAAAAAAAGAAAGGAAAAAAAAAGAGTAATTTTATAATATAAAAAAATAAAAAAATTAAAATTTTATTAACTCAATTAAAAAATTTGTGGACAAAAATAACGATAAAAGAATAGAAAATATTATATTATTATTATATATAAATTTAAATAAATTTATTTTAATTACATAATTTAAATATGAAATTGTAATAAATAATAGAAAAATAAAAATTATTGATTATAATTTTTTAAAAATAATTTAAAAATAAAAAAAATCAACAGTACTCTGAATAATAATTATATAAAAATCAATTCAAAAGGTTTATAAATCAACAAAATTATATTAGTGTTTAAAAAATTTAAAAATTAACCTAAAAATTTAAAACCAATACAACATAATAAGAATATTATTAAATTTAAAAATGTAGTAAATGAATTTTTAAAATATTAGACAAAATATAAATGAATTTAAAATTTTCAAACTCAACCAACACAACCAATTTATACATCATTCATCTAACGCTTACGTCCTCATCATAGGCTTTACATTCTTGACCACAGCATGTTATACAAATAGAACTAAGACAATACCTTAATTTTTGATTAAATTTTATTTATTAAAAAATTAAAAAATTTTAATTAAAATAAAATATAAACTATTTATTATATTTTGTATTTATGTATTATTAATTTTTTAAAAATTAAAAATAAAAAGAATATTTTTTTCTACTAATAACATTTAATTTAAGACAAAAAAATTGGATCCGGCGCTCAATTACACTACAATGTAAACAAATCTGCAGCACTGAAACCCCCCACAACTTATAAATTACACTTTCTTGTTA
>CP135538.1:2684853-2758149 GCA_032402905.1 Khaya senegalensis | reverse complement strand
GCTTCCTCGTGGGTTGGATCGTGGGCCTGTGTGGTGCCTTGTGAGCCCATTTCCTCGCACATGTTAGTCTCCGTGGCTACACGTGC
Organism: Khaya senegalensis; assembly: GCA_032402905.1. Lineage (NCBI taxonomy): Eukaryota > Viridiplantae > Streptophyta > Magnoliopsida > Sapindales > Meliaceae > Khaya > Khaya senegalensis. Next base: position 2,758,063 of record CP135538.1, on the reverse strand, counting down.
TGCTTTTCGCTGCTTTTGATACTTCCATTGACGCTTGCGCTCCTTTTGCCTTCTCAGGTCCTCAACAATTCCCCTTTCTTGAAGAGTAACCTTGTCCTCAAGGTAATGCATTGAATAACAATGTGTCCTTTTGTCAGAAAATTTCTCGATGGTATTGTTCATGCAAGGGTGTTTTGTTGTTGGAGCCATTGCCTTCCATGTGTGTTGTTTGTTGTTTCAATTGAAATACATGGTCATTGCGCTATAATCGTGTATGATTCTTCCCACGGATTTGAGCCAAGCATTGCCTAACACAATGTCGAGCCCTACCAAGGCTAGAACATGTAGTTCCGCTTTGATGTCGACACCTTGAATCTTCAATTTTGCTGCTTTGATCACTTGGGAACATAAAAGTTTCTGCCCATTGGCGACTTTAACTTCGAATGGCGCAATGCTCTTGGGTGTCAACTTAAGTTTTTTGACAAGCTTGTTGTTGATGTAGTTGTGGGTGGCTCCATTGTCTATTAACACACGTGCTTCTTTTTTGCCAATAGTTGCCATGAGTTGCATGGTTGTGGGCTTAGTTGCTGCTCGTTCTATATTGAAAGTGATTGCTCTTTCTGTCACATGTTCCAACGAGTATACTCCTTCTGCATCTCCCTCGTTGTCTGTAGATGTTGCTTGATCTTCTTCGCTACCAGCATCATGCTCTTCATCACTTTCAAGCTCTATGAGATTGATTTGTCCCTTTTTACACTTGTGGCCCGGCTGCCACCGTTCGTTGCACCTAAAACATAGCCCTTTTTCGATTCTTCTCTTGATTTCGTCGCTAGATAATCTCAGTGGTTCCCTTGATTTCAGTGGAGCAGCCTTGTTGGAGGATGATGGTTTCCCAAATTTTTCGTAAGGTTTGGTTGCTTTAGGGATCAATTGGTTGATGCTTCGGCCATCGTTAATAAGCCTTGCTAGTCAGATGCATTGTGCAAGTGATGTAGGGTCTCTCATCTTTACTTCCCTACTTAACCAAGGTACAAGTCCATCCACAAAAGTGCCTATCAATGCGCTATCCGGCCAATTTCCTACTATTTCCGCTAGACGCTCAAATTCTTCAAGGTAGTTCTCCAGCGATCCATCTTGCCTAATCTTGGCCAATTGTCCCTCAAAATTCGTCATGCTAGATGGGCCAAAATGATTGATCAATTCCTCAGTGAATTTCGTCCAGCCAATTCTCCTCCTTTCATGGGCATAGGTGGACCTTAGCCAACGCCACCATTGGTTGGCTCGTCCACACAGATGATAGGAGGCAAACTCGACGCGTTCCTCCCTTTCTACTTCATGTTTCTCGAAATAAAACTCAGCTTTGGAGATCCATTCGGTTGGATCTCCTTTCTCAAACGTGGGAAACTCAATTTTTACCTTCGGCTTGATGTAGTTTCCATGGCCAAAATTCGGCTGCCTCACATCTCTTCTCGGTGGTTGCCAATGTGCTGCCTCAGGATAGCCTCGCTGCCTCCTTACTTGCCATGATGATGGCCCCTCCTCCATAATGTCTTCGTCGCTATTTTGCTCATAGCGGTCGGTTGGTGGGTTAAAGATGGGCGACGCCTCTCTTCTACTCCCTAAACTCGTCCTTCGATTCCCCCTTTCTTGCGATGGAAAGTGATCGTGGTCAATTTCTTCTTCGCGCTCATGGGGCCTCACAATTTCAGACTCCAGCCTTCTGTGTGGTTGGGGCAGTGTGATATTCCTTGCTACGTCGTCTTGGCTTTGCCTGTTGTTTCCTCTAGGCATGTCCCTCCTTAATTGATCCAGAGAATGAATGACAGAAGCAAGCTGCTGTCCCATACTGCTTAACTGCTCAGTGAGGGTGCGATGGTCTCTTTCGAGGGCCATAATTCTGCCTCGATTGGTTACAGAAAAATCCTCGCCTGGGGATTCTTGCTGCTGGGAAGTCATGATGATCACGTCAAGTTTCTCAACGAAAGCACCAGTTGTTGGCGACCAAATTTCTGTCCCAAACTTTTTTGCGGTTTAGGGGCGTCGGTGATCAGTAATGGTATGCTTATTGGTTGCTCTGATGCGTAAAACTTGAGTTCCCTGCAAATGGTTGCCCCTAAACTGAACTTTCGTGCTCAATGAATGGTATGGTGATGTGTTGGAGAGGCAAGACAACTCTTAAACCCCACACAACTCTTAGGCAAGGAAGACAACTCTTAACCTTGACCTAAGCCCAAGCGAACCTAAGACAACTCTTAAAGGTTGGCCGAAAATAAGAATATGCTAGCAAAAGCTGCAATATTATTAAAAGTTCCAAAAGATGATGATTGCATGATGAAGGCCTATATTTATAGCATTGAGGTGCTTATTCGTTCCTATTTTCTTATCCTAATTTGACTATGACAAAGATACCTAAATAAGATAGACATATAAAAGAAACTTCCTATTTAACTAAACAAGAAAGACTAATAAAGGAATTGCTTGCAGATGCCTAATTGGTGTCAAACTTCCTGATTAGCGAAGTTTCCTGTTGTTGTTGACATTCTTGTTTGATGTGGATTCCTTATGCCTTTGCGGATAAGGCCAAGCTCTGTGTGGGCTTCCTCGTGGGTTGGATCGTGGGCCTGTGTGGTGCCTTGTGAGCCCATTTCCTCGCACATGTTAGTCTCCGTGGCTACACGTGCTGCTTTTCGCTGCTTTTGATACTTCCATTGACGCTCGCGCTCCTTTTGCCTTCTCAGGTCCTCAACAATATGTGTGTGTGTGTGTGTGTGTGTGTGTGTGTGTGTGTGTGTGTGTGTGTGTGTGTGCATAACACATTATATTTGGCCATGCTTTTGTATTGTTAAACCATAAATACGGATAGAATGCCTCTACATTTCTATGATATCCATGTAATCAGGAACTAAGTTGGAGTATTAATTTATGTGTTTAAAGTATATATTATTTTTTATATTTTTCTTTTCTTAAAAGAAAGTATGCAAAAGCAAAATCCTAAGTACATTCTAAAAAATATAAAATATTATATATTTATAATATTATTTTTGGGTTTTAATTTAGACATAAACCATTGAGTTGAAATTTTTTTATTTATAACCTAATTTATTTAGTAAAATATATACTAATAAATTCAGTTTCATGTTTACATTATGTGTTTGGTGAAAATTTAATACTCAAATAACTTAACAAGTTTGAAACAAATTTAAGATTATACATACATATATATATATATATATATCAAAATTTATATTTAGAAATTAATTTTATTATTATTTTTAATTTTAATGTGCAACTTAATCTAATTTTGGTATCACAAACAATGAGCAATGTGTTACAAGACGTTAGGTTATTATTGTATCTATACGGCGCTTAGTTAGTATTAAACTTTCACTATTATACTAAACAAACTTTAATTGTTACGCGAAAAATCACCTTAGGTAAGTTAAGATACTTAGAAGATTAGAGAAAGTAAGAGATTAGAGAATTGTAAGAGAAAGTTGAAGAAGAATACTTAAATTGAATAAAGAAATTACAAGATTATAAAATTTTATAACTCTTTAGAACTATTTGTATTTACAATTTTAGTGGATGGTTTAACTAAAGAAAGTGAAACCTATTTACAGTTGATGATGGGTAGAATAAAGGGTTAGGATTTACTCTACAAAGGTCACTTTGGATGATTAAGATTTATTTTACAATTTTTATGTAAATGGGAGGAAAAATTTAAATTCAAATGTTTGGAAAATCCTTCAATACTTAAATATTTTGGTGATTAAGCCTTTTAAAACTTGGGCTTGTTTTAAGCAACTTTGGCCTTATTTTTGTGCCATATATATAAGCTGTTTTAAATTAGTTTTTTGTCTTTGTTTTAAGACATAGCCCGCATTCTGTAATATCCTCCCCCACTGAAGCCCTTGACACACTCATCAAGTTTCTTTTGTTTGTATGTTTCGATGGTATCGTAGAATTGTCATAGGTTTTTCTCTTTCTCCCAATTAGCTTTATGGCTTGGCAAGTTCTTCCACTTGATTAGATACTTCATGTAGTTAGCGACTCCACTTTTTTGCACGAGTCGATCTATAAGGATTTCTTCAGCCTGGCGGTTGAAGAAGGTTAGGTTGGTGATATTAGAGTATGCCCTAGAAACTATTCGTGTTATCAGTTTTAGGGATATATTTGTCATGTACATATATTACATATATATTAATAAAAGAAAAAGTTATTTATTCACAGATATATAATGTTTCTTTTATTTAGTCATGCATATAAATCAAGTATATTTGTGAATTATTCAGATAATTCATTTAATAGTTAAATGATATTATAAAAGTCGTTCCCTATGAAGATGATATCAATTGGGCAACAATATCACATAGTAGGTATACTGAATGTCTCCGATAAATATTATGAGATGATATTAGTTCGAATAATTTGATGGTTACGTTATTAGAACACTAGTATGGAATAAATAGTTGGAGAACTATTTATTTGAATATGACCACATAACGATAAATCACATGCTATTGCATGTAGTCAATGATTTATCATATAATTGTATTAATGTGCTACGTTATCTTTTGACCTGATATATCACTAACGATTTTGTTATAGATGCACGTGATTTATATGGTGAATAAGTATGAGACTAGTCACGTCTTGTATGATAAAACCTGTTTAGTCATGAATTGTTTGTATTTGGAAACGTATGATAGTCAAGATGCGATTCATTGACTCGATAAGTATGGGATCAAAGTTTTCACTGACTCAATCTGGATTTGACTTCCTAAACAAATATTGATAAATGATTGAAAAGTAAATTTCTGACCAAAGTGATCAAATATCACATGAAGGAGTTCATGGCGATGAATTCAGCGCATATAGATTAATGGTTCGTAATTTTATTGGTAAAGGATTTTAATATACCATAAACCTTGAATCAATTGAGATTAGATAATGAAAGAACTTTACTCATATGGTATGTACAATTGAGATGGAAAATGATGAAATATGACTTTATGATGGATTAGGGGCTATGGCACATTATTATATGTTAACCATAATTATTAAACAATCGAATAATTTGATAAACCCAAAAAGTTCGGAATAAGTTCACGGTTATTCCACAATGAACCCATATGGTCACACCAATAACCAAAAGTAATGAAAAGTATTTGAAAGTGACAATATTATCAAGAACAAAAACTAGTATCTTTGAGATAATATTTAGATCAAAATAAATATATATATTTGATATATATATATTTATGAATTCTTTAAAGTATTTAAATGATTTTCTTAAATTTGTATGAAAATATAATTTATTATAAATTATATGGTCAAATTGATAATATTTATTGTCTGAGACCCTAAATAAAAATATACAATTATGAGATAATTACACATTGGCCTATGTATATATACTTAATTATATTTTGGTTAAAAGTTAGCCAAATATTTGTATTTAAACCTAAAAACTTAAATATATAAAATAAAAATTATGTGATAATGACCATTTTATTCATGCCACCTATGCATCTTTAATTAAAAAGTGAAGACAAAAATGAAAAAATATGGATTTTTTCAAGTATATATACGTAAACTTTACCATTTTTTTCTTAAGAAAAAATTTGCCATAAACCCCAAATTTCTCCTAAGTTGGCCAAACCTCTCTAAGTCCATTTGGCGGTACAAATTATGGAGACTTCATATAATTAAATGTTTTTCATCATCCCTCATTAAGTAAGTACCAAAAACTCATTCAAAATTTGTCATTTGTGCATATATATATATATAATATATAATTATTTGGCCCACCATGTATTTGTGAAAAAGTTTCAATTAATACAAATTTTGATTTTATGCATGTCATGAGCATTACAATCCAATAAGTGAGCAGTGCTCTATATGACTTACCGTGACTCATGTTTTTCTCATTTGTATGATACGGCTTCAAACAACTTACATGGAAAACTAGATGAATCTTTAACTTTTGTAGCAACTCTAGTTTGTAGGAAATCTTTTCGACCTCTGCAAGGATAGGGAAAGGTTCTTCGTACTTGCATACCAATCTTGAATGTACTTGGTGCAGTACTTTGAACTATTAAGGTAGTAGCTTCACTAAGATAAGGTCTTCAACTTGGAATTCCAATTGTCTTCGACTTTTATCTACCTATTTTTTTTTATTTTTTTGGACACTTTACCTAAATAAACTTTTGTTACGTCAATATGCTCTTACCAACCTTTAACCTATTTATAGGCTAGAGGACTAGAACTTATGTATCCCTTTGCAATTGCCTGTGGCGTTAGGGATTTGTTTGCCTATTACAATCTCAAAAGAGCTATGTTGAGTGATTTTGTTCCATTACAAGTTGTAAAAGAATTAGGCCATATCTATCAACTTAACACAATCTCATTGATTGACACTCACAAAGTACCGTAGGTACATTTCTAACAATGCATTCACCCACTCTTTTTGGCCGTTGGTTTATGGGTGAAAGATTGTGAAGAAGTAAAGATCTAAGCCCATGAGCTTGAATAATTCTCTTTAAAATCTTTTGGTGAATCTCAGATCTTTATCATTAATGATGCGGTAAGACAAATCCTAGTATTTTACAATGTGCTTGAAGAACAAGCATACAGTTTCCTTGACATTATAATCCTGTGGGGTTAAAATGAAAGTGTCATACTTTGACAATTTATCCATCACGACCATGATGGATCTGCATTCTTTAAAAGTTAAAAGTGCACAGATGAAATCTAAGGTGATGCACTTTTATGGATGTTCAGGGATGGGGAGAGGTTCGAGTAAACCTATTGGATGTTTATGCTCGACCTTATCTTGTTGGCATACGAGGCAAGTTTTCATGTATGTCTCTACATCATCCCTCATTTGCTATCAATAGTATAAATCTCCAAGTAAGGCTATAGTGTGATGAGTTTTTGGATGTCCTACTTATTTGAAATCATGGCACTCTTTCATCAACTCTCTTCATAAATTTTCTCACTTTGGAATGTATAAACGATTTCAGATGATGTAGAAAATGCTATTGCGCTTCCAAAATTGCCTTGTCATACTTTGTTTGGCAAACTCTATCAAGCTGTTGGCAAATGGATCATTGGTCAAGCCTTCTCTCACGCATTCTATGATGTAGCATTAGGGCTGGCTAATGTTGGTAAACTTCGTTTTATGACTCAAAGCATCGGCTACGACATTTGCTCGATTAAGTTTGTACTCCATCATATAGTTGAATTTTGCCAAGAAGTTTTGCTATCATGCTTATTTGGGTCATAATTTCTTTTAATTCTAGAAGTAACTCATTGCTATATTGTCAATTTTGATTATGAACTAACTTTCAAGCAAGTAGTGTCACCATGTTTGTAAGTAGCAGATGATTACTATTATATCTTTGTCATGCATATGATACATTCATTCTGTGTCTTTTAACTTGTAGCTCTCGCAAGCAATGATGTGTCCTTCCTGCATAAGCACATCTATAATAAAGAGGTTTGATGCATTTATTTGCACCTTGAATGGTTTGGGGTAGTCGGATAGCAAGAGAACTAACTTGTTCATCATAGTTTGCTTAAGATCTTTGAAGGTTTTTTGACATGCTGGTGATCACTCCCATGTCTCTTTCTTCTTAAGCAAATTGATCAAGAGTGTTGTCTGAGCAAAACACCTTTAAATAAAGTGTCGGTAGTAGTTAATTAAGTTAAGAAATGATCTTAACTTTGTCACAATGGTAGGGAGTTACCATTCTTAGACAGTACGTACCTTGGTCATATCTATGTGTATCTGCCCACTTGTCATCATGTGGCTTAAGAACATCACCTCTTGTTGAGTGAATGAGCACTTCTCCTTCTTCACATACAGATTGTTGTCTTGTACAATTTAGAAGACTAACCTTAAATGCTCCATATTTTCCTTAAGGTTTTTGCTATAGACCATAATGTTGTCCATGTATACCACCACAAACCTATCGAGGAATGGATAGAAGATTTTATTCATGAGGTTTCAAAAGGTGGCAGGTATGTTGGTGAGATCGAAAAGCATAACTAAGAACTCATACAATTTGTTCCTAGTTACACAAGTTATTTTCGGCTCATTTCCTTTGGCGACGTGCACTTGCTAATATTCAGACGTTAGATCAAGCTTGGAGAATCATTTAACATTTCCAAAACGATCGAATAGGTCATCTATGTGAGAAATCAGATAGTGGTTCTTGACCATTATCTTGTTAAGTACCCAGTAGTTGATGCACGTGTCATGGAATATTAGATTGTTGCTGTACTCATATGGCACTTAGTTAGTATTAAACTTTCGTTACTATATTAAGCAAGTTTTTATTATTGCACGGAAGATCACCTTAGGTAAAGTAAGATACTTAGAAGGCTAGAAAAAGTAAAAGATTAGATAAATTTGAAAAAGAATGTTTGAATTAAATGAAAAAATTATAAGACTACAAAATTTTACAACTCTTTAAGACTACTTGTGTTTACAATTTTGGTGGATGGTTTGGTAAAAAGAAGTGAGACTTATTTATAGTTAAGGATGGGTGAAATAAAGAGTTAGGATTTACTTTACAAAATTTACTTTAAATAGCCAAGATTTATTCTACAATTTCTATGTAAATGGGAGAAAAAAATATTCAAACTCAAATGTTGAGAAAAAAATTCAAACTCAAATGTTTGAAAAATCCTTCCAATTATTTCCTTCAATACCTATATATTTTGATGATTGGACTTTTTAGAACTTGGGCTTGTTTTAGGCAACTTTGAGCTTATTTTTGTGCCATATATTTGGGCTATTTTAAACTAGTTTTCTGCCTTTGTTTTAAGACGCAGCCCGCATTCTATGACAGATGTCTAGTAACATATCACGATTATCCAAGTAATAAAAATATTAGTAGTATGACATCATCTTATCTATTACTAATGTTACTGTTTAATTTAATCCTTTTATCTTAAATATTTTAATTGTATACAAGACAATGAATGTATCACTATTTTATAATTTAATTTTATATTTTTTTGATATTTTCAATAAATTTATTCTAACAAATAAAATTAATATTACATATTAACTTATTTGAATATAATTATATATTTTCATAATCTCATTTAATCAAAAAATCTATAATATCACTATCATTATATAAGAGAAACAAATCATATTTTAATTACACACATTTCTCTATATAAGTTATGACATATTTGATTATATTTTTTTATAATCTATCTTGTTATAGATGTTATTTAAAAATATCAACATATATCATTTTCAATATTGAAAATTAAAATAATTTCAAGTTTAATGATTATATACATTATTGTCATTATGAAAATTACTTATGAGAATCGTTTATAATACTTATATAATAATTCATGTAGTATTTTTATAATGAGTTAATTTAGTATATTAGTTTACTAACTTATACCTATGTACTGACTTAATATGTTATATCATAACACATAATATATTATTATCAGTTACTACATATACTAATTTTTGTACATTATTATTGCTATATTTATAATAATATTTGACTAAAAATATTTAAGAATAGTATTTAACTAATTAAATACTTTATTATAAAGGAATTATTATATTTATTTAAATATATAGATATATATAATAATAAAATAATAAATGATATATAAATTGATAATATCATAATATATAAAAAATAAAAATGCTAAATTCAACCTTAATCACATTGATTTAAAACCAAACTTTAGACTTAATTTTTAAACCTCAAAAACAACATTCTAAGTTGCAATTCAAATATCAAAATAATTTCTAAATCAAAATCCTAATTTAACGTTAAAAAAGCTTTATTTCAACCTCAAATTGAGAACTTTTGTTAATTTTATTGATTTTCATGCAATGACATTCTATGATAAGGTCCCCTCATTCTCATACAATGCATAATTATTTTCCAAATATCATAATTTACTTCACAATTCAACAACCATTCCATAATACTTAAATACATATTTAACCATTTAAACTAAAATAATCATATAAATAAAATTTAAAACTTTTACAAGCTTATAAATCTTACTCAACTCAATGGTAGTTTTGATAATTCGTGAAAAATGGTTGGATTAAACTTACTCAAATTGAAATTCAAACCCTAATTAAACTTCTAGAGAGAGAAAATTCTTTGAAGAAGAACACAAATGAGTGAAAGAATTACGAGAGGGATTAAATTTGAGTAAGAATTGGAAGAGACATGAGGGAGAGAAAGGAAGAAGAAAGAAAATGGAAGAGAGGGAAAAGGTTGACACCAAACAAGGAAGGGGAAGAAGAAGACTTGGCTTTTAAGGCCTTTGAGGCCAAATGACAAGAATGCTTTCTCCTTTTGACAAAATTTTAAAGGTGACGTTTATTATTAATATAATATAAATTAATAAATAATTAAATAATTAAAATTTCAAACTCATAAAAGTAATTAACAAGTCTCAATAATATACCAACTAGTTATAAATTATATATATGTATAAAAATACATTCTAATTGATAAAAAAACTAAACTACCTTTAGAGTCTAAAAGATAGGTTTTATAAACAAAATATAATTTATTTTTTATACGACTAAACTACAAGTAGACTTTAACTAAGGGCATGTTTAGTTATGTTTAATTTTTACTTAATTTTAAAGAATTTATTTTAAAAAAATTCGATAAATACTATTTTTTTTTAATGAGAATCACATAATTTCCTATGATAATTTATGTTTTGTGATTTCGTCACACAAGAACTTTAAGATCACACACTTAAATTTCAAATATATTAGAATATATCAATATTTAATCTATATATACATGTATGTATGTATTCTTAATGCTTAAAATTTTACATTTAAAATTGCTCTCTTTTAATCACCTCGTTCACATAATAAGAGTAATATTACATATTTTAAATAATTATTTCAAATTCAGCAGTGTATTCGTTGATTCAAATTTACCATGTAATTAATTAGTGAAAATTTATTTGTGATAGTAAAAATTAGGATGTGACTTAAGATATGTAATTTTATTCTAATAACCATACTCGTATAACATAAATAATTTGGTGTACATAAAATATATCTCAAAACATGTGCTAATTAGATATTTCACTATAATTTTTATGTTAATAATAATAATAATAATAATAATATAACAATTTAATAACTATAAAATATGTTACATAATCAGTAAACAAATTTTGCATACCAATTTATAACATTATGATCGCTGTAATGTAGTTTATTCGTCGAACTATAAAAGTTAATCGTTGCAATTAAAATATAAGTAATGTTACTAATACTAATATTTATATGTTAATTTATTCTTTTGAATATTAAGATAAAAAAAAAAACCAATTCAATGGAAACACAGTTTAAAACTGAGATTTCTTGTGCTATATATTTAAAAAAAAAAAAAAGGTTACTAATAAAACCAACACACGCCCACTAATAAATTTTAATCTTATAGCACAGCACGAGACTGTAGGTTTAACTCTTTTTTCTTTTTACAATGAAAACAGATGGCACATCATAATCAACAAATGAGTTATCTGCTGCAACCGCCTTACCCCACGCGCCTCCTTTTCCCCGGGAATATAGTTTCGCATTTCTCCGTACTCTGTATAAAACCCTTGGGCTCCGAATTGAATACGAGCAATCAAATCCAAGCAATACGTATATATCTCTCTGTTTGATTTTCTTACGAGCTGGACAATTAGCGGTCCGAGTTTCTTTTTCATTCACCAATTGGATGACGCCATGGCCATACGGTATAAGTTTAGGAGCTCAATGAATTTCGATTCTGTTGACATCGATGGTCGACCTTCAATCTCAGTTCGCGACCTCAAATCGAAGATTGTTCATAACAAGAAACTCAATATATGCCAAGATTTCGATCTCGTATTCTCTGATGCCCTATCCGGTCAAGGTCAATTTTCTCTGCCTTCTGTAATTTAACTTATGATTCAATTGCTGAATTATGAATTCACAGAAACGAAGGATACAAACTCGGCCTTAATTTTGTCAGTAGTACTGGAGTGCGAATTTTTGTTGTCTCATGTTTTACTGCTAAGAGTTCAAGATTTTAGATATTTTAGTTTGCCTTTTTTTTTTTTTCCGTTGCTTACGTTTTCAAGGAGCCAGACTGGTGCTTAGATTTGGATGTTGGTCATAAATGCTTCAAATATATTTGTTAATCACTTACATATTCATTGGAAGATTGTTTTAATGAAGTTAACAATTAATATGTTATTAAGTGCAGAGTACAATGACGAAAATTTTCAAATTTTGAGCGGTTCGAGTGTGATTATCAAGAGAGTGCCTGCAGGTTCAGTGCCTTTGGATACGTAAGATTTCTGAACTTCTTGTTTTTGGTGCTGTGGAAGAAGGAATTTATTGGAATGTATTTGTAGATGACGTGCTAAAGATAGTATTCTTTGTTTTCGATTTTTGATCTATTATTGTAAAACATAGCTGATATTTTTGGAATTTATACGCTTCTACTGACATGATAATGCAGTAGGATTGAAGAATGTAAGTGGCTTCTAATAAGGTTCTATAATGTGCAGTGCACGTAATGGCTCATTTGCAAATTTTGCCACTAAAGACTCCAAGGAGGTTAAGACCCTTTATCCCACGGTAATTTTGTACTTGCTTGTGTTGGAAACAGAAATACCCCCAATCCAACCCAAAAAAGAAAATGCATACTATTAGATACTAGGGATTAAAGCATTAAGTTTTACACCATTAGACAATGTGGGGAGTCCTGCTTTGGATTGCCTCATTCCTGCTGTCTGTAGAAAATTTTGATAGTTAATTCTCTGCTTCATATGATAATTTAATGATAATTGACTTTCACGTTGTATGCTGTAAAAGTATGTCTGCTCCCTTTTTGATTTTGGTTCTCAAAATATTTTTTTGCTTAATTGCCATTACTGCATATCTTATAGATTGTGGAAATCAACTTTGATGACTTTGGGGTTGACTTGTGTCCTGCTCCTGAGGGGACCTTATCTTGTTCTGATATTGATGTTGATAAGAAAATATGGACTGAAAGTGAGAGGGAAATTATTGAGGCTGCAAGGTAATCTTTGTTATGTATTATTGAGCTTGCTATGACATGCATGGTTTATTTTTTGTTCAGATGAAAGATTTTTTTCATGAACTCTCAGTCAGTTAGATTCTTCTTCTTTTTTGGTGAATAAATTCTTTGAATGCATTCAGATGTTCTGAGTCACCCAAAATTGGATGTCAAAAGCTTGAAGCAAGCAACTCTATTGAGTTTATTCCAAGAGGTGTGTATAATGTACTCATGTTTTCTTAAGTTTTTTTGTGGTACTGCTTTGAACTTACAGTGCATGGTTTTTTCACAGGTCCTGTGCATAGTAGAATTGAAGAGAATTCACTGGGAACAAAATCAAAACCTGATGTTCAGCATTGCATGAAACTGGAAAAGTAAGAGTTATACATTTCCATTTTTCATTCCCTCTTCTAATTGCCATCTTTTGGCTCAAGAATCTTAAATTTTGTGATCTTTATAATTTGTAGTGCAATTAATTCCAATGCTCCAGCCATGAAAAATGCTAATCTTCCTTCAGAGCTTAAATGCTCTCTTTGTGACACATTGTTTAAGGAGGCTGTGATGATACCTTGCTGCCAGCATAGTTTTTGTGAGAAATGTAAGTTTATGTCCAATTCATTAGCTAACTTGCCACTTTCATAGATTGAGTACTTTTGAGTCAATTTAACTTTGTTAGTTATTAATTGACAACCATTTGTTCTGGGAGTTTCTGTTGTTTTCTTAGATATGTAGCATTTTGATTTTTTGTAACATCGGAGCACACTAAACATTGTTTGATAACAATGGAAAACTTCAACAAATATTTATGGTCAATTTGTCTGCTTCAACTGTTTGTAGACTTAGTTTAGCTTGTGTGCTCTTTGTACCTGACATTGATTGATGGTGACTATGTGTGAAGGCATTTGTCTAGTGCTTGTTGAGAAGGCAAGGTGTCCCAAGTGTTTTTCCTCCAAATGTAGATTGGAAGATTTGCTACCTAATGTATCTCTACGACAAGCAATTGAGCATTTCCTTGAATCCCAAATTCTATTAAGTGGCTCAGAGAATGCTTTTCTTCAATGTGCTCCGGGTAGGAAATGTACTTTTTCATTTATTTTTTTCAATGTCCTCTATTCTTTCACTTAAGAGTGATGTTTAACTGTAATCATTCAAAAACAGATGGAGAATCTGGAATTCAAGCAAATGACCTCTCATGTGCACTGACCAACATTCAAAGAGAACCTGAATTACCTGATTCTCCCACTGCAACTGGGAGAGGATCCAACCAAATTGTTACAGAATCTGCTTATGGCTCGCTGTTAAGGAACAATACCGGTACAAGTTCTTGTGTAAATCACTTAGGTGCAGATATTTCACTAAAGTCATGCTCATTACCAAATGTGACGATACAAATAGATGGACAAAGACATGGCTCTGCCCACCTTGTGGATTCCAAAAGCAGACCTGTGGACTTGGATGATTTTGCTGATTGCTATGGTGAAAGCCAGCCCATTCACGAGGAAGGTAACATATTATGATTCTTGTTAACTTTATTTCTTTCTGCACAATTCACTAATACAGACTAGCAGTTGGGCTGCTACCCAGCCTATAATTGTAGATTTTTTCCACAATATATTTTATATACTAGACTTAGAACCTTTTGGGGTTATGTTCATTTTTTGAATGTAATTGTGTAACATATTTGCTCATTTGCTCCAACTTTAGATCCCTTATTTATTTGTTTCTTGTATCATGCCAGTTGAATTGAGCAACAAGAAAAAGAGGGGATTGTGGGTTAACGCTTTAGGTAGAATTTTCAGCTTTGGTTCTTTTAATTTTTATGTATACACTATTTCCATGTCTACATCGTTGATGGTTTTAACAACCAAAATGAACTTTGCAGGTGCAGACAAGAATTTTACTGCAAGTGGAAGACACAAAAAGGTAATAACTTGGGAGAACAAGTTGGTCATAACTTAGAGATGCAATGCTTTTTTAAGTCTTGGGGTCAGGAATTAGGGGTGTGGGCCGTAGGATTCAATTTGAAGAATGTTTAATGAATTTGGTTTTAAGTCTAGTAGCTCTGTGATGTTCTTACTATTTACACTTGGTGTTGGCCATAGTTTATCTGGGGAATTTCTAGATTTTTGCTCACAAGCCTTTGTTTTGGGTTCAAGCTTTCAGACCTTATGTGTTGATCGTCAGTGTAGCTTCCCTTTTAATTTTATCAAAGTTTACTAGGTTGATTTTGTTGTGGTGCTATCTCATTAGTTTATGGCTGTCAATGTTTTCTTTATCCAGTAATATATATGTATGGTGATGTTGTGGTGCTATCTCATTAATTTATGGCTGTCAATGTTTTCTTTATCCAGTATATATACGTATGGTGATTTTTAATATGAAATATGATTTTTGTAGGTCTCTACATGCTTGTTTAATTTCCCAGGCTTTAAACCCCTCTCCTCTCCTCAGAGAAAGGGAAATAGAAATGTAGTATATTATTTGCTGCATGTTATGAGATTTTCTTGAGGCCATCTCATTTTCCTTTTCTTTTTTTGTGTCCAACCGATGTTTTGCTATCTCGTGAAAACCAGGTGGATCGAACATGTTACATGTGTGGTTCTCCAGATCATCTCATTAGAGACTGCCCTGCTGCTTTGAGTCAAAATCCTATGCGTCAGCCTGGTATTCACTAGGTCCTTCCTTTTGTCATGTTTCACTTTTTCGTATAACATGGGAAGCTTCTTTCTTGATGTTTGCAGTTTTCTTTTGAATTTCAGGAAATTCTATTTTTCCAGGAGCCACACCTAGTTATGCATCACATTACTGGAATGGATATCCTCTGTCCCCTGTTAGACCCTTTACAAACATTTATGGCAATCCTGGGATGATGCCCTTCAATGCAATGATGGTCCCTGCCACCCCTTTTGCTGTTCCTACATATATGTCATCAATGTTTGGCAGCTCACCTGCATTTGGGTAAATTAAACATGGTTTTCATTTTAATTAATCTTTTGCCTTTTAAGATTGTTGTAATATGCTACCTTGAAATTTTTGGCTTCATTTATCATTTTGTGCATGGATTTGACATGGAAGCATCTTGCAGTGGCTATATGGCAATGGGAGGTCCCAGATCTCGAGTTGGGGTTGCTGCAGACCATATTCCAAGGGTTTTGGATCATCAAGAATTTGAAAAGAAACAGAAGATATGCAATATAAATATGAGGTAAATATTTTTTGATATAAAACAACAACTACTTGCATCAACTATTTTTTATCTGGCAAGGTACTCCTTGTTTAATCCCTTTGAAGTTATTTTATATTCCAATTTTGGCTGCATATATGTAGTTCTCTGACTTCCTGTTTCGGTTTTTCTACACCTTTGCTCATTTTTCTTTCTTTAACTTGGATGGTCAAATGCCAATGCTATCTCAGGTGGCAAAAATAGAATAGCAAGTAATGTTGTCTTCATTTTGGACCATTTGCAACTTTTGATGACAAATGACGACTGCATATGACTTGTTCTAGACTACCTCATAAATTTTGGTTTGTTTGTTAAGCATGTGTCATTTATGTATCTATTATCTATTGCTGCACAAGTTGGACAATTGGCCATGTGTTCTCAAATAGGCACCTAAATCTTCATAGCTTTTTATATATTTATCCCTGTATAAATGCATGCATCTTTTATTGACACATGGTCATGCACACACAGATGCACACAAACACCAGGTAAAATCCATGTAGTTTAACATGCATATCAGAGCCATTTTAGTATGTTTCTTTAGTTTTGCTCTTCTCCTTCCAAGAATGGGAAAAGGGAAAAAAGAAAAGGCAGGTTTTAGACTTATGCTTTAGCATTTTTGTCTTTTTTTGGGTGTGGGAGCCCAATTCCTATTCTGCATATTCTGGTTGCTAATCAAAAGTGGGCACTCGGTTTGTTTTTCAAATGCATTTTTAATGTTAATTTGTTTTATACTAATGTCATGCTATTGAATGTAACTTCTCTCTGCTCCAGAGAAGAATCCCATGGTGATGATGAAGATGAGAATGGGGACATAGAGTGTCACTCTGATGAGGCAGAAAGATTGTGTGACCCCAAATTTCATTGTAGTGAGGAAAGGTCTGTAAGCTACTCTGAGGACAGCTTTACTCATGGGTCACACAAGAGATATCGGCATGATAGGAATGTGGTTGATGACAAGGGCTCAGTTGATGAGAAATATGAGAAAAATTACCGTTCCTCTATTGCTTGTAGAGAACGGAAGCCATATCATCACCAAGAGAGGTTGAGTTCAGAAGTTGAAGATATGCCCTGTAGCTCCAGCTGGCATGGTGATGAGAGGCATAAAAAACACAGCAGAAACTCCAAAAAGCACCACGACAGAAGGGAGCAGCTCTGCAGTGATTCTAGTTGGAGTTGCCATCCAAGTAACAAAGAGAAGGATGTTGAAAGAAAGAGACTAATGTCAAGTGTCAAAAGATGCAATCAGAAACATGACAACTGTTCAGATTCTGGTCTGGAACCAAGTTATTCCAGCAATAGAAAAAAGAAACACCGAGATAAAGATCTTGGTCATTTTTCAGGACACTCCAGGAACAATTTGAAGTCCATGGATGACAAGCTGAGACGTGACAGGTGGTTGATGGTCAGGGGTTCAAATGAGGATGGTGGAGAGGACTATTGTCATTATAAAAGAAAAAAGGTTTACTGAAAGAAACGGCAGTCCTGATTTTTTGGAGGTAATTGTGTATATGAAATCACATATCTTAGGTTAGATGGTCCATCTTACAATCTTTTAATTTCGTTTAGGTAACTGTATTAAATTGGTTTATTAGTAGCTCTTTTTCCCAATTGTCTTTTAATTCTTTTGGACTGGTGGATATATCACAATTACTTGGACGAACACGGGCCTATTTGAGCTAAGTTGAGTTCTTTGTTGGTTTTCTTGATACAGATCTAGTCGAGAGATTGGCTATCGACGGTAGCTTGCCGGATATATCTTTTGCCTATAACAGTGGTTTGCAATAATTTTACTTGCCGATAAATTTTATATAAAGTCATACTTACTTTTTTTGAGTAGTTTATTTTTTATAAATAAAATTTAATTTATTTAATTTATTTTTAGATTTTGTTAGGATTATTTTTAAAAATAAATAAAATAATATTTTATTAAATTTTTTTTTAATTATATACATACATCAAACTTTCTATTAAATTAATTTAGACTTAATTATATTTCTGTTTAAGATTTATAATTTATATTAAAAAAAATTTTATTATATAAATATTTAAATAGTATTAATAATAATAATAATTATATTAAAATATTTTAATTTTTATTATTTAGAGTATTTTATACTAAAATAATTGTTTGTAAAATTTTTTAAAAAATTAATATAAATTATTTTTTAAATAATATATTAATAATATTTATTTTAAGTTAATTAAAATTTTATTTTAAAAATAAAAAAATTAAATAAAAATAAATAAATTAAATTAAAATAAATAAATAAATTAAAATTTTATTTTAAAAAAATAAAAATATATTTAAAAGAAGAGATAAAGTATATTTTTTTTATAAAAATTATTATAAAATAAAATTATCACAAATTTTAAGAGTAATAACCTTATCTGTAATATTTGTTAGCTAACTAACCATCTTTACTATTTTAGCTTTGAGCTGTGTGGGCAAGCAAACAAAATTTTTAAACTAAGGAGGAATGGTAAATATAATATAGGTTTCTGACACTTCATAACGTACCCAACTTCTTTTTGCAGAGATGACCGAAACTGCTGAAGGTATGTTTCCCTTACAAAACAGGAAAAAGAAATTCTTGGAAGTAAGAAGTCCCTTTTTCTTCCTTGCTACAATAAACCATTCTCCATAGTAAGTTGCATATTCATGCTATAACATGTCCCGCATATTAATCTTTTGCCACCGACCAGGCTGTATGGACTTTTCAATTTAGAACCTAGGTGGATGGATCCCTTGGTAATGTGTGAGCATTATTACCATGATTTAAGTGTCAAAACATTCACATCCATTCCTCTAGACTGCCTACTGTTGAGTTGAGGTCATTGCTTTTGCTATTGGTATGGTGTGGTCTGATATTGACGATGCTACTTACTAATTGCGTTCATTTTTTCATATTTAAGTTTCACTTTTTGTGCATTTGCTTCAAAATTTGAATTTTCACTGGACTGTACAACCTATGTTGGTTGGAAAATATGTAACATAATATCCTAAGTTTGTGATCCCGAGGCCATTTTGACCAATGAGCTTTGGTTGGAAAGCAAAGATCACTTGCACTCACAATAGGAAGCAAATTGGGTTTAACCTTGTCTTTTCAGAATTCAGAATGGGCCTCTTTTACTCTTCGACCCGATTTCGAGTTCGTTTTCCATTTATATTATGTTTCTTCTAGGACCAGACTATCTTACCCTTTGTCGTATAGCTGGTGGGGTCGCAAAAATGAAAAACAAAAGAGTACCACCTTCATAGCATGCGTATGTTTTACACTTGTTTTGCCTTCGCAAAGCCGGGAAATACATGGGAATGTGGTTGATCTTCTGTATGACCCCATTTGCGGAAATGTAGTTGGAAATTAACAAAATTAAGGTAGGCGTGAGAGAAATAACAATAACAAAGAAAATGTTAGGGAGATGACGGAAAGATTTCTTGTGGTTCTACTTTGTAATCCACTGATGTTAGCAAAGGTGGAAGAATTTCAGCTGAAAATGGAGAGCTTACAACTATTGGAGACATTGAGAACCCGAAATCTTAACACACTCTTTATATTTTCTTTTACTTAAGAGAACACTTAGAGTTTGATTGTCAATACATATTGAATTGTATTATTTTAAATAAACTATATTACACTAGACAAAATTGTATTGTAATGGATCAAATAAAAGTTGTATAATTGTATTGTAGTGAATTAAATGAAAATTCATACCATGTTTAGTATAGCACATATTATATCGTATTATAAATTAATACGTGTATGGTGCAATGATGTATCAAACCATATTAATATTTAATTTTTTAAAAAAATTATTTTAATATTATGTTATATTATAATATATTATATTATTATAAAAATTGTATTATATATTAGTTTTTTCTGTGAATTATATATTATATTATAATTTTAAATCATAATATTAAATTATGTTATTATGTTATACTATATAAAATATTACATTATATTATATTATATGTTATCATATTTTATTATTATAGTATATATTATTATATTAATTAATTATTATATAATAAAATATATAAATGAAAAACTTGCAAGGACAGATCAAACTTGAACTATGGGAGGAGGCGAATACCTCTCCAACATTAAATTACCCAAATTATCAGTATTATACAGTCCAGTTAAATTGACAAATATTGTACCAAAATTTTTTTAGTAGTTCAGCTATTTAATACACTTCGGTACAATAAACCCAACATGCCCTTAACTATCCCCTGTCAAAATTTTGCTCTAAAATGCTACACTCTTTGGCTTCAAGAATGCTTGCTATTTATAGGCAAAAGATGGTATGAATTTGTCACTAAATAACCGGCCAATTAATTCTAGCAGTCACCTAATTTATTTGACAAAGTAGACTTCAATTTATGCGGCATTAATTGGATATATTTTGGTGTCAAGAAAAGTGGCCATGATAATTTAGCATTGTGCATTTGGTGGTGTTCTCAACATTTTTGACAAATAAAATGTCTACAGTTTCATTGAAGTCAACACCTCCACAATCTTCACATTGACTTCAATTATATGTAAAAGCTTTATTTGTGGCAATGTTTTTTTAAAAAAATAGATATATGTTTTTGTTACCATTTGACTTTTTAAAATTGCATGATATTAATCAAGTTTAGAAAATTTTAAACTTGATCGTTGTCAAAATATTAAACGTCATATTTGTAAGATTTTTAAGAGTCTTCATCTTCTTTCCTTCATCAATAATATTCTTCACAAAATTAAGTTACACGTTAATATACTTTGTATGTGTACAATAAACTTGCTTTTTTTCTGCTGAGTGAGTAGTACTTTGACTATCATAATATCCATTAATATGCTCATGGACAAATTTCAGGTTTTCAAGCTACCTTGTAACCAATTAGCCTCCTTAAAAACTACAATAACTATCATGTATTCTACTTTTATGGTGGACAAAGCAACTATAAAATGCAAAACAGACTTCTAACTGATTGGTCTCTTAGCTAAAGTAAACACAAATCTTGTAGTAAACCGTTGTCATAATAAGAATTTATGTATACAGTCACACTATGATCAAGAGTATCATCCCGCTCAAACAATAAACCAACATGCATAGTATTTTGAACATACTGCAAAATCTATTTTATAGCTTACCAATGCTCTTTACCATGATTATGCCTATACCTGCTTGCTTTGTTAATTGATTGTGAAATTTTCATTGCATACATCAAACTACCACGGCATTTGAGTAAGGAACTTGCAACAAGTAATCTTGTTCTTCATCAATGGTAGTACATAATGAAGTAGAAAGCTTAAAATGATAAGCAAGTGGAGTACAGTTTGTTAGCTTAGTCATGCCAAACTGTTGTAGCACCCTCTTCAAATATTATTTCTAAGACAAACAAACCTTGCTTTTAACTCTATCGCCTCAAATCTTGATACCAAAAATATTTTAGCTTTACCTTGTCCTTTCAATTCAAATTCTTGATTTAATCGAGTTGTCAACATTTCAATTTCATCATTATTCTTATAAGCTATCAGCATAACATCTACGAATAAGAGAAAATACATGAAAGATCCATCATGTAACCTGTGAGAATATACACGGTGGTCTAACTTATTTTGTGTCTATGTTTGATCCACCATAAACCGATTGAACCGTTTGCATCACCATAAAGCGATACAATTTGTTTGCAAACTCAATTTACTTTTTAGACAACTTTGAATCTATTTGGCTGAGACATGTAGATTTTTTTTCTTCCAAATCATTGTGTAAGAACCCGATTTTTACATTAAGCTAAACTAGTGCAAGATCATATTGCATAACCATGGCTAAAACAGTTCGAATGAAAGAATGTTTCACAATTGGAGAAAATACCTCAGTATATTCTATACCTTTCTAAGTTTTCTTCTAGTCTTGTATCCGGAAATTCTTTTACTTTGCATATAAATATTTGCACTTAATTGTCTTTTTTTCTCTACTAGAGTGACAAGCTGTCAAGTCTTATTCTTCTAAAGAGAGTATATTTCTTCATCATCTATAATTGAAAGTGCAAAGATCACCATATCAATAAACCGAGCTCGTCTTTGAATTTCTCTTCTTGGTTTTCTGAATAAAATAGAATCTTGTTATTGTTAGGGTTCTTGGTTTAGAACAACTTCTTCATCTTTTATGTTGGAGAGTTTTTGTAAGTCTCCATATCACTAATTGGGTCAAGTGAAATTTTTTGAAACTCCACCTACTGCAAAATAAAATTGGTTTTGTTCTCCATCTGAAAGTCTTTTTCTCTAAACTTATTTTAATATTGTAGATTTATCAAAATTACATCCTTATTGAAAATGATCTTTTAATTTGAACAACGAAGCCGCTACCACCCCCACAATTATGCCCATGAACAATGCTAATTTTGAACTGAGATTTCTTACCATGATAATAAGCAGTAGAATTAAAGACATGCATGGAATATTAATTTGTTGTTCAATAGGTGTTTTTCCATCAATTCTGGTTTATGGTATTCTCGTGATGATATGACAACATAAGTAGCTCTCTCAGCCCATAATTCTTTTCTCAACCAACACTGTATAACATACATCGAACTTTAAAGTCTATAAAGAGACTATTTGGTTGCAAGGGTTGCTTAAAATTTTGGGATTTGTCCGGAGTACATTAATGTGTATTTTGATTGTCAAAATATTATTCACTTAGCAACGAACCAAGTTTATTATATGCGTAAAAATATATCAATGTAAGGTTTAACTTTGTGCGGAAAATTATTGATGCAGGATGAATACTAATTCAGAAGATTAAGATTGCTGAAAATCTTTTAAAATAAGATGATCAAGTCGGTGAGCAATCAAGTTTAAGCATTGACTAAACTTGATGAATATTATGTAATTTTAAACAGTTAAGCAACGATAAAAATTGAATGACTTTTTTTTTTTTTTTTTTTCACACAAATAAATTTTTTTGGATATAATTCAAATTAAAGGTGGAGACATTTGTGAAAATGTTTACTTGAATGATATTGTGAGAACATTTAATTTGTAAAACTGTTAATAACACAACCAATTATTTCATACAAAATTAACGTGATTATTTTTGTTGACACTCAAACATGCTCAATAAATGTTACTTAAATTGAAATTTACTTTGTCAGATAAATTAAGACGATTGTTTGAATTAATAATTCGGTTTTGGGTTGATAAATCTATGGCGTTCTTTGCCTATAAATAGTAAGTATTTTTGAAGCCGAAGGAATGTTGCAGTTTTGGTGCGAATTAAAGGTCCCCACAATATTATTCTGTACAAATTTAGAACCACAAATGTTAAAATAATATTGGGTGGAGCTGATAGCAATTATGACAATGATTGCTAGGTTTAAGTTATTTGCCGAGTATAACTCATTTGAGTAAAAGATGCCTTTGTTCAGTATGGTTGGGTGGAACAGGCAAACTGGGAAAACGAATTTATGCTTAAATTTTCCGTTATTTAGTCAGTTGTTGACTTAAAAAGAGTTTTCCCTGTCTGGCCGATCATTCGCTTGTTGCATTCACAATGTCCATTACATATTCTGTGGTTATATCCTCCTCGATCCTTGTTATACTGTTTCTAATTGTTTTGGGTCATATTACGCTTATTAATGGGTGCTAAGTTAGGAGACAAGGGGTGGGCTTTGAGCCTAACCTTTGCATTTTTTCGGCTCGGCTTGGTCTATAGTCTATACTTAAGTTGGGTCTGAAAGGGTGTTCTGTTAATACATTTACTGTTAAGATCCGCTCAAACCTTTGCAGTTATGGGCATTTTTAGTACATGGATGCTTGTGATCTATTTGGGATTGTTTTTTATGAAAGTGCCTTCAGGCAAAAAGTCTTCCTTCAAATTTTTAAAACAAAAGCACCAAGAGTGCCTTTTAAAAAATGTATTAAAATATTACCTGAAAACAAAACAAATATTAAGTTTTTTTTTTTTATTCAAATGAAGTTAAAAAATGTTTTTGGTTTTGCAAAATAAAATTAATATATATATTTTTAATTTCTACCTCAAAAATATCTATCAAATTATACTCTTAAAAGTACTTAACTATGTTTTATTTCACAAAATAAAATATCTAGGAGTGAATTAAAAAGTTCTTGTGTTTTTTTTTATATCAAAATTTACTTAAATTAAATATTTTGTTTTGAATAGATCAATAAACTTTTTAGAAGATTTTGTTTTAAAAAAATTTTTTTTGCTGTAAAATTTTTACAAATTGATATTTTAAATAAATATTTATTTATTAAAATATGTTTAAGATTATTGTACTTGAAAAATTTTTAAAAATAATTATTTTTATTAATAAATTTATAATATTAATCATATTACTAATTAATTTATCAAAAAAATCAAATAACATTGTTAAGACAAAAATTCCCTTCAATAACTAAAATAATATTAAGGTGAGTTTGTTTTGGACTTCTTTTTTTTTAAAAAAAAAAAAGAAGTGTAAAATTATCGGATTTAAAATTTATCATATTCAAATTCAGCATCCATGTACATCAAATTATCCCTTCTTCCCAATCTAACTGTGTTTTTATGCATTCTTTACTCTCTCCTTTGACTAAGTTGTGGTTGTTACCACAAGACCTAGTCTACACCATTTAAATTTCAAGTTTGATTTTGTAATTTAAATTCCTGTATTTATGCTTGGTTATTTTAGCAAGTAGTTTGTTAATATTTTAATTTTGAAGTCATTGAATTTCTGTAATGTTAACTCCCCGCATGGAAGAGGATTTGATTCAATAAAAGGCAGTGAAAATTATCACAGAAGTCTGTTTTTTTTAAGTGAGAAACTTCCTCAAGTGAGAGTCCTGAAAATCATTCTACTAACTGACAACACACTAGCATCCGACCCTTTTTTTTCTTTTCTTTTCTTTGCGTCAACCTGTATCAATTTGGTATCGAAGCCATCTAACGCTCTTGCTGCAATTGCGACTAACATGAGCACATGAAGTGGACGCTCCGACACCAATGGCCCCATATTTACTCAAGTGGAACGTGACTAGCTGCTGTGCAATATTGCTAATCAAGTTGCTGCCTTTACATACTGTATGGATTCAGTTTGGACACATTACTTTCCTTTACAATTAAAAATTAAACAATGAGGTTGATCATGGGGATGATGATAATCCAGTTCATTTGGAGACCAACAATACTCCTCCAGGTGGTGAAAATGAAACGCTTAATTAACTTCCTAAAGGTCCCCCAGAACCTTCCCGAGGACATCCACCACCAACACCATCATTCTTTTAATGGCAAGGGACTGACTTTCAACAGCACCAATAGCACAATTTTCATGAACAAGACAAATTTGATGAGCCTCCAAGCGAGTCAGTGTTTGTGTGGTTGATTATACAAGTATATTAGGGATCCAATTAACTTTCAAGATTGGCTTATGTCCTTGGAAGATTATTTTGATTAATTCAATATGGCTGATCAAAGATGGGTGAGATTTGTAAAAATGAAGCTTGTTTCTTCTTCGACAACCACCAATTTTAGATCGGGAGGAAATCAAGTTGCAGCTCGAAGAAAAATTTTTATGAAGAGACTTTGTTTGAAGATCTCCTTGTTCTTTGTTAAGGACTCTTGACGGTGGAAGATTATACACAAAACTCACTGAATTAACCATTTGAAGTAGGATTACTAAGACAAAGTGCCAATCTTTTGCGCACTACAAATTTGAAATACGTGAGAAAATAAATAAAGAATTTTTCACTATATGCTTGTTTAGTACTAAAGAAGTATATAAGTTAGCTCTGAAAGCTGAGTCACAGATTAAATGGATAAATCAAAGGCACGGATCACTTGCAGATGTGAAATGAGGTGGTGCAGAATTTTTTTTATCAAAATTTTCCCTTGCCATCAAGGTCCTTTCGTTAGCAAATCAGTATATAAATATGCACCAAAATTACACCAAAAAAAAAAATCGATTTACTTTCTAAAATTCATGTGATAAATGTGTATATATTTAAATATCATAAATAAATGCATACCTCTAATTAGATAATTTTTGTTAAACTACGAACACAGTTCAAATTTCTCTGTATTTCTATGATATTTACATGATTAAAAATTTAATCGAAATGTTAACTCTTATAATTTAAATGCATAATTTATTGTATGTTCTTTTCTTCTCAAGAGTAAAAATACAAAAATAAATTTTAAGTACATTTTTAAAAATGTAAATATCACTTATTTATATATTTCTATTTTAGGTTTTCGATTTCAACTTAAATTATTTGGTTATACTTTTTTATAAAATTTAATTTATTTAGTAAAATAAATACTAATAAATTTAATCAAATATTTATATAACAGATTTAGTCAAAATTAATATCTAAATAGTTTAACTAATTCTAAACATATTTATGATTTTATATATATATATATATATATTTATATAATCCCAATAGGTACTTATAACATTAATAGTAATACTAAAATTTAATTTTAGTGTTATAAATAATGAGCAGTGTATAGTAATATATCATAACTACCCAAATAATGAGAATGTTAGTAATTTAATATCATTTTCTCTGTGACCAATATTACCATATAATTCAATCCATTTGTCTTAAATATCTTAATTGAACACAAAATATGAAATGTGTCATTTTCGTATAATTCAATTATATATATATTTTTTATATTCTGAGTAAACTTATTTTATTAAATAAAGTTCAATTCATTTGAGTGTAACCATACATTTATCAAAATTTAATTTAATTAAAGGGTTCAAAATATCACTCATATTATATAAAAGGGACAAATCCTATTTTGATTATACACATTCCTCTATACAAATTATGACATATTTAATTATTTTCTTTATGGTCTATCTTATTACAGATGACGTTTAAAAATATCAAAATATATCATTTTTTATAATAGAAACTATAGTAATTTTAAATTTAAGAATCACATACACCATTGTCACTATAAAAATTGCTTATAATACTTATACAATAGTCCACGTAACATTCTCATAATAGGTCAATCAGTACATTAGTTCACTAACTTATATCAATGTATTGACTTGATATCTCATATCATAATACATATATTGTTATCATTTATTATACATACTAGTCTTTATGCATTATTATTACCCTATTCACAATAATACTTAATTATGGACATTTAAGAATAGTATTTAATTAATTAAAATTATTATTTTAAAGGTATTATTATATTTATTAAATACACAGATATATAATAATAAAATAATTAAATGATATATATAAATCAAAATGTCATAATATAAATGTACTAAACATCCAAAATATTATTGAATTTAAGGTGTATACCAACACCTTTCAATGACTTGGAGATGAAAATTCTAAACCTAAGATAGCCATGAAATTTACAAGAGAAGATAAAGACAACAACATGTCGGTGCACATGAAAGGTCAACCTGAATGTTACAAATGTGGTGGGAGAGGACGCTTTGCAATTATGTGTCCTATGAAAAACCAAAAAATAAAAAATTGCTCTTATTTATGTTGAAGATGAAATTGTGGAAGATTTACTGGAAAATTCTGAAAAACTAAATAAAGAACTAATTAATGCAATCGAAGAAGTTGAGCTGCAAGCCATTGAATTAAAGGGTTCAAATATGCCATTATGTGTCGTTCATCGAATCTTGACAGGTCAGAGGGCTAAAATCAATGGTGAAGAACCATGGTTCCATACCAATATATACAATGACAAGGCCATTAATAATATAATTGACAGTGATAGTGGAATGAACATTGTGTCCAAGGAGCTAGTTGACAAGTTAAAGTTGAAAACTTAAATTTGACGCATGCATGATGGGTGGATTTCTTGCAAGAATTTTCTTTTGTTCTCAAACACAAATCTGGAGCTGAGAAACGGGTTGTTGATGCACTTAGTCGCAATTCTCACGTCCTTACAATTTTATCCTCTGTGGTGATTGGTTTTAAAGAGGTCAAATTACATTATGCTGCAAATCTGTTCTTTGGTCCTATTTTTATAAAGCTTTCTAACAAATCAAAATCAAGTATTTCAACATCTTGTTTGCATGAAGGGTACACGTCTCTGTATCCCTCAATTTGCTTTGTGTGACCATTTTAATAAGAGAAATACATGGTGGTGTCTTTACAAGGCATTTTGGTAGGGATAAAACACTGAGCATTGTAGAAGATCAACTTTTTTGGCCAGCTATGTAACAAGATGATTCAAAGATTATCGAATTCTATCACACTGGCCAATTGGAAAAGGAAATAAGTCCAATGCTAGATTACATATGACACTTCCATTGGCCAACTTCCCGTGGGATGATCTTACAATGGATTTTATCTTAGGCTTGCCAAAGATTACTTGCGAATATGACTCGATTTTTGTTATTGTGGATAGGTTTCCTAAACTGGCCCACTTTTTTGCACGTTCAAAATCTTTTGATGCATCACGTGTTGCAGGATTATTTTTTTGGTGAAGTACATTTACATGGCCTCCCGTTGACAATTGTTTCCAATAGAAATGTAAAATTTGCAAGTTACATTTGGGACACATTATGGGTTAAGGGCGGCACACGTCTCAAAGTTTCCAGTGCTTTCCACCCCCTAAACAGTTTGGGCCAACAGAGGTGGGCAATAGCAGCTTGTGAAATTTAATTCGATGTTTACTACGTGATCACGTGACATTTTGGGATTTAATTTTGATAGTAATATAATGGCCGGTACAAAGTACCTACTCACCCTCTGCTAGAGGTGTCAAGAGGACTAGATCGGCTTAGGTCCAGTCCCTCTATAATAGAAGCTCGATCTGGCATGGGTTCATGTCGAGTTGAAAGGTCGGAGTTCATACCCTGCCTGTAAGTCTCATAATATTTTATTATTTTAATATTGTAATGTTAGTAAATATTATAAATTTTATAATATAATATTATTTAAATATTATTATTTTAGTAAAAATTTGCAGGTAGTTGGGCATGGCCTATTGGAACCTAGGCCTATAAATTATGTTGAGCCTAGTTATATTTTATCGTGCCAGGCTCAGTTAGGCCCTTGAACTCGCATAGGTTTATTTTTTGCAAGCCGAGCTGGGCTGGACTGAGCTGGGAAGGCCTAATTGACACCACTACCCTCAACCTCCCTTTGTACCAATTCTTCACAAACGACAACCTAAGGAAGAAATTGAAGACATCCATGATGATGCAATAATCTACACAAAAATAGATGGGTACCACAAGTTTCTGATCAAATGGAAGAATAGGCCATTAATCAAACAGCTCTTGATTGAAATCTGTGGAGATACAATGTCTAAATCCTGACTTCTTTGTGTTCTATCAAGCCATGCACTCGTTAGAGTCGAGTGCTCTTTCAGAGAGAGGCACTTGATGGGGGGGTTTTATGCATTCTTTATTTTCTGCTTTGACTACGTTGTTACCACAAAACTTAATTTGCAATTTTTAAATTTTAAATTTAAATTTGTAATTTAAATTCCTGTATTTATGCTTGGTTATCTAGGAACTAGTTTGTTAGTATTTCAATTTTGAAGTTAATGAATTATGAATTCTTAACTTCTATAAAGTAGAATTTGATTCAATAAAAGACACAGAAAATTATTGCAGAAGTCTATTCTTTTGAAGTAAGAAATTTCCTTAGGTGAGAGACATGAAAATCACTCTATTGAGTGTGAGACACACTAGCATTCCACCTTTTATTTATTTACATCACGTTGCATCACAATCCCATTTTAATTGGCTCCCATTTAACACAACTCAATATTTTTAAATTAAATATATATAACAAATAAACACATATAAAATTAATTACTTGTAAATATCTTCTTTATCGAATTTTAAATATAAATTTTAGATTTGAAATAAAAAATAATAAAATAAAGAGAAAAAAATTTTGTTATTAATTGAATTGAAGGGTATTTTTGTCTAAATATATGTTGTTTGATTTCTTTTGTAACCTAATTATTAACATAAATAAATTAATAAATTTATTAATAAAAATGGTTGTTCTTGATAGTTTTTCTTATAATTTTATTTGGTTAATTATAATTTTTAATTATTATTCGAGAAAATTATTTTTGTGTTTAAAAAATTTAAAATAATACTATTACAATATGTTCAATAAATTATTCAAACAATGTGACATTTCTACTATGAGATTTCTACTCAATTTTTTCAAAAAGTGAAGTGATTGTAATATTTTCTTACTAAGAACAAGAAATCTCATAAACATTGGAAGGAAAATAAATATTTAGGTGGTGCAATTGCCTTAATTTCTTAATACTTCTTTCCTAAAAGGCTTTGTAGAAATTGTTATATTTTTCCTATGAATCAAAAGAACAATTAGGTAAAGTTGGTAAACATTAATTTTTTAATCATTTTAGCCTATTATGCTAGTATTTGTTATAGTGATTTATCTCACAAATTTAAATTTTCAAAATAATAACAAAAAAAAAAAAATAAACAAAAGGATTATTTATGTTTAACTTTATTGTATATATTTATTTTATATGGTTATTGAATTTATTATCTTTTTGTCAAATCGTATGAATATGATGCTTGAAACTGTAACAGTCTATAAAAACAGTAGTAGTAGTAGTAGTCTACCCTCATCGATTTAAGGCAATGGATAACACAAAGCTTAATATCAACCACCCTAGGAAGAAGTAGCCCACCAATCTGATTGGCTCCACGTCCTCCGGTTCCTGCGACGTATGAATAAAAGATTCATTTAAAAGGAAAAGAAGTAAAAATGAATGCCTTATGATGGAAAGGAAAAGCAATTTTTAAAAAAAAAAAATGAGTGGATGGTAATAATTATTCAGTAAACTAGGTGCATGATGATGGTGTGGGTAATTTCCTGGATGTGATTAATTAAGTTTACTCTGCATAGGAAATTTAAAAATTAATGTTCATTCTATAAATCCTTATAAATGTTTAATAACTCTTTAGTTAAATAAACGAAAAAGATTTAGCAATAGGATTTTACTTAATTAAGATAAGTTAGGTGTAAACAAGTAATAGAATTCTATTTAATTGAGTTTTGTTGTTTTAACCATAAATTAAAACATGAGTATTTTATTTTTATTTTATTTTATTTTAATGGTCTATTCTATTAAAAAAAACCAAATGAATATTGAGAATATATTTTAGAGGGGAAATACACCCAACCAAATATTTATTATATTATCTAATTACCTCCAGCTTGTAACATATAACAAACAATTTAAGTACAACTTTCAGAGTTCTTAAACTAAGAAGCCGTAGTGGTTGTAGGAGGCATGTTGACATTCGCGAATGGGAAGCGAGATATATAATAAAGGTTCATCAATTACCTGCGGCGGAGGAGTCCCTTTCGGCGTCTGTGTGATGTCCACCTCAAATGGCCATACATATCTGTCTGAATTCTCGCTCCTCGCCAAGCTCCAATCATACAATCTTCTTTCTTGCTCAGACGATAAAATTGAATATGATTCCTAATCAACAACTCAAAAATCATGCCATTATTAGAAACAATTGGACAATTATCAACTTGAAATGTTAACTCGCAGACCATATATACATACTGACTTTCAAGAGCTCCATCTTCTTGCTTTCTTCTTCTCCGTCTAGTCCCTGACTCTTCACTTCTTCCAACTTGTTTTTGTACGCAAATGTAACCTTAAAAATAATGAGATAATATCCAGAGAAAGACGGCAAAGTTTCAATTTGGATAGAATTGAACTAGAATTAACTGATTTGAGTTAAGTTTAGTAGTGACCTCATCAAATGAACATCCTCTTCGAAGTCCTAGTCTACCATAGTGATCCGCGTCTGTGATTGCTGCATTCTAACCAAAATTTAACAATTCAATACCACTGTGTTTTGCTTTAAACATTCATCAACCAATCAAAGTTAAATTACAGAAGTCAGAAATGGTTTGACGTTGGTTACCTATGCCTCGAAGGGCTAGCTCAACATTAAGAGAAGAGATCAAAGAAGAAGACCCTGATGGAGCTTTAATGGATGTTTCCGGTTCGAGCTCGTTTGGCCCAGCTTCAGCAGATACATCATCGGAGTTTCTAACAGAAACTTTTCGTGGTTTTGTTGGAAAGGTGACGGAATGTGGGAAGGTAGAGCCTCTTTTCGACGTTGGAGTGTTAAAATTTTTATGGGAAATGTAGATAGTTGCAGTTGTGGACGACACGGCCATGGTTGGGTTGGTGTGACCCTTTTTCGCTTCGATGTTTTGGGGGATTGTTTTAATAGATTTGCTAGCGGATAAGGGAAACGGCTGAAGCTCTTTTCACCAGAGGATTGTTATCGTAGGAGAATTTTTATGATACAACTACTCGTATCAGTCAACGAAACTTCTGCCTAGGAGTTTCTGCCACTCATACATATTCTGAGAAAGACAAGTGGACGTTTGTAAGTCTTCTGTTACAAATGCTATTATAGAACTCTTTGCAGAGTAAGAAGGACAAACGGACGGGTTCGACAACTTCTTTTTTTAAAATATTTTTATTTGCCTTTTTTTGGCTATCACAATTTTTTTAATAAATTTTATTTGCTAGAAAAACTGGTTCTATCACGTATTTTTTTTAATAATATTTTTTAATAATTTCTTATTTTGTGAGATAAAAAATGATGTTGGATAACAAGTTAGACAAAAAATAATGGACGGATCACATTTTTTTAAATAATGATGTATTTTAGATGGTTGCATATTTTTATATAATGACATATTTTACACTGTCACAGATTTTTCAATAATTTTTATTTGTCTCAAAAAGGATGTTTGAACATATTTTTTAATAATTTTTTATTTTATAAGATAATGAAATGTCTAAATTAGACAAAAATCTCATTTTTAAATTAAGTGTAAGCAAAATTAGTTTTGATTTCAATTCTAATTTTATTTAGAATTAAAACCTACCCTTAAAATTAGAACCTACTCTTTTTTAAAGGTTATTCAATTTTTCAGCACCAATTCAATTTTGATTGAAAAATAGGGTCTTTTATTTATTAATTATTTTAATTATTTAATTTTTAATTTAACAAAAAAATTCTTATAAAATTAAAATCAATAGTATTAATTATAGAAGTAATGAAATACTTAAATAAAAAATATAATAAATAAAAGAAATAAGAAATAAATTATTAAAGATAATTAATATATGATATATTATTTAAAAAATATTATATTATTACTCAAATTAATATTACATATTAAGAAAAAGAACAATTTAATTTTTTTATTATAGTATAATTATATATTTAATAATATTATATCGTATATATGTATTTCTTTATTATAACTATTAACTTGTTTGATAATTTTAAAATAAATATATGCATATTATGATTTATTAAATTATTATATAAATAACATAACAAATTAAGTAAAATAAATAATATAAATATATTGATTAATTTTTTTCTTTTTTTCAACAAATTATTTGCTAAACTAAATATGAAAATGTGAAAGTTATATTTGCATAAATTCGATAATAGATTCAATAGCATATATTGTATTTAAGTTGAAAGTATTTATTTAAAAATAATAAATTAATTTTTTTTATTTTGATGAATTTTTTTAATATTATTATTTTATTAATTAAATAATATATTGAATATGAATTTTTATTTATTTTATTTTCAAAAAGTAAATAAAGTTAAATCAAATATCATAAAAAAATTATATTTTTCATAAAATTATTTTTGATTTTCAAAATTGAACAAATTTTTCATTTTGATTTTGATTTTTGATTTTTAAAACTGGAATATACCTTAAAGGAACCAATCTTAATTCAAGAATCCATTTTTCGATTCTATTTTTGATAGTTCTGTGTAGAACCAAAACTGGAGAGTACCCTTAATTCGATCATTGACAGTAACATTTTTATTAGATGAAAAACGTTGTCCAATCAAAATTTTTCTTTTAACAATATTTTGTTTTGTGTGATAAAATATGTCGCAGGATCACAAAATAGACAAAAATAACATATGATTACATTTTTTTTAATAATAACATAATTTTTTGACGATCATAAGTTTTTTTAGTAACTTTTATTTGTCTCAAAAATAATATTTGTTAATAAATTATTTTAATAATTTTTATTTTTTAAGATAAAAAAAAGATGTTGCATCATAGGTTAGAAAAAAATAATGTCATTTGATCTACAAAAACGATGTATTTTTGGTAATGAAAAAATGATGTCTGGTCATAAATTTTTATTAATATTTTTTAAGATTGTTTTTTTATTTTATTTTATGTGATGAGAAACTAACAACAAATCAAAAAAAGAGAAAAATAATGTACGATCACATATTATTTTTAATGATGACATATTTTTGTAATGATCACAATTTTTTTTTAACAATTTTTATTTATCTCAAAAAATTAACGTTTGATCACAAATTCTTTTAATAATTTTTTATTTTGTAAGATAAGAAAATAACATAGAATTATATGTTAGACAAAAATAATGTCATTCGATGCTCAAATTATTTTTTTAAGATAAAAAAATACCAAATATTAGATTTAACGTTGAATCACATCTTTGATAAAATAATGTCATTCAATCTCCGATAATGATGTATTATTTTAGATCAAAAGATTATGTTGGGTTACATAATTTTATAATAGTTTTTATTTGACTTAAAAAAAGCACAAATAAAAAGGATATCGGATCACCTATTAGACAAAAATAATGTCATTTGATCCTGACAAAGGAGTATTTTTTTTTTAAATCAAAAAATAACGTCATATTACAATTTTTTTAATATTTTTTATATATATTTATATATATGTATATGTATATTTATAAAAGAGATATCATATCACAGGATAGACAAAAAACTGATTTTGTTTCGAAAAGAAAAATTGGATTACATAATGTTTTTTATTTTCTGATATAAAGAAAGACATTGGGTCATAGGTTAAAAGGAAAAAAAAATTGTCAAAAAATTACATATTTGTTTAGATAAAAAATAATTTTTTTCCTCAAAAAGAAAATGTCGGATCACAATTAAGACAAAAAAAGGATTTTATCTAAGAAAAAAGTTACGTTGGACCACAATTTAGACAAAAGAATGACAGAAAATTCAATGTTGCTCTTTAACCTTTGTAAGAATCTTGTATTTCTTACGCAATGGAACTCTCTTACTCTTGCTCTTTGTACCAATAACAAGACAAAATAATCATAGAACGAGCTAAGCTATTAACAAAAGTCAGATTTTGAGTTAAGAACATAGATTCTGCTTACTTTTGCTCGTCTTCACTTTTTGTCTTGTTTTCTTTACCCAAGCTATTGTTGTGGTTTCTTTTCTCTTAAATTTCTGCAGTATGAGGTTTCTTTTCTCTCCATTTCCATTATTGGCTTCGGACTCGAAATTCAAGATCAAGTAAAATGGGAATCCGACGGATTGTTTTCTAATAATTCATGACGGAGATTATCATATTTCCCCATTTCAATTAGATGTGAAATCTACAAATATCTTTTTCGTAGGTGTAGAATTTTTTGTTGTAAACCCCCCCCTTTTTTTCAAGGAATTGGTTAGTCATCCAGAAACAAGTAACAGTAGGAGATAGCATTCGATAAAAGAAAGAGAAAAATGAATAAAAGAAAGAGAAAAATGAATAAAATAATTCTAATAATCTAATTTGTGATGCACGCATTGGTGTATTAGATCCAAAGGATCTTTCTTGACCTAACTACAAAGAGGGGGCTTTTTTGTTTATATAATATGGAAAGACAAAATGAAAAATTTATAAAGAAAAAGATAATAGGAATTTTGAGTTTTAGAATCTAATTGGGCCGAAATAAAAATTTTTTTTTTTTTTCGAGTGATCTGATTGTACGATACCTTTTTCTCTTCTTAGTTGAGATATTATGTGAATGAACATACTGTTGAAATTAAAAACTAATGAGTTAAAATTAAAGTTTAAAGTAAATAAAATAAAATAAAAAAAAGAATTTCGTTTTTAGAATGAAGTTACATGACACAGTTATTATTATTATTTTAATATTAGTTAATTCAAGAGTTGCCTACCGAATCCGTTGATTTGGAATCGTGGGATGGGTTGATGTCAAAGATGATGAATTGATTTCTTTTTCTATCCCTGTGACTCATTTTTGTTAGTACCTTCTATAATACTTGAAGAATCAAAAACTTTCAATTGAACTTATTCTTTCAATTGGTATGGTATTTTTGCTTATCCTCGTATCTTTCAAAAGGTGAAACTTAGGGAAGTGCTTTCTAAACATATGTATAAAAAGAACATATTTCCTTTAGCTCCTTCATGCCTACTATAACTAGTTATTTTGGTTTTCTACTAGCAGCTTTAACTATAACCTCGGCTCTATTTATTGGTCTGAGTAAGATAGGACTTATTTGAAATTAATTGACTGAATAATTTAGAAAAAGAAATCTTTCTGTGGTATTCCATATATTTTCTAGTGTTAATTACCAATTATTGGTTATTGAGATTCCTAGGCAATACGCATTAATATTTAGGGATAGATATTACCTCTCTTTTTCCCTTTCAAATAAATTAAATAAATTAAATTGAAATGATTGAAGTCTTTCTATTTGGAATCGTCTTAGGTCTAATTACTATTACTTTGGCTGGATTATTCTTAACCGCATATTTACAATACAGACGTGGTGATCGGTTGGACCTTTGATTAATTCACATCTCTTTTTTTAACTGACCTCCTCAGTTCTTTAATTTAATCCGGGGGAGGTCAAGGTCAAATTCAGATTGTTGTTCAATTATTTCAGTTCAGTCTGTGTAATTTTCGATCTAAGACGACAAGAGCGGAATCACGCTCTGTAGGATTTGAACCTACGACATTGGGTTTTGGAGACCCACGTTCTACCGAACTGAACTAAGAGCGCTTTCTTATCACAACGGAAAAGACTGTAAAGAAGGAGATTCCGTTTTTTTTTTACCCCCAATAAAATACTTCTTGCATGTATCATATATCATAAAATTAAAGATTATCCATGTAAAAATTTAATCGATCTAAAATCGATCTCTCGTTACTCCTCCTCTGAGCAGTAATTGATAGGGATGACAGGATTTGAACCCGTGACATTTTGTACCCAAAACAAACGCGCTACCAAGCTGCGCTACATCCCTTTCAATTGGTCTACAGTATCATTGTAGAGAATCCCCGTCTTGTTTTCCACATCCTGATTATTTTATTCCCTCCATTGATATGCAAAATAGATCTTGCCATTTCTTCTTTTTGGTCTCATATCATATAACATATAATAATATTAAATAAATATTTTTCTTGGGAATTCTCAGGTGTAAAGTGACCCTTTTTTCTGCTTTAAGAAAAAAGAAAAGAAAATCTTATCCCCCGACTCATTGCACATTTCAATTTGAATTAGGGATTCCACGCACAAATACAAGTGGTCTTTAACTACATATACATCTCTTACCATAATATATTACAATATGGAATACAAAAAAAAGAAGGAGGATTTGCAATGCGAGATCTAAAAACATATCTTTCCGCGGCACCGGTACTAAGTACTCTATGGTTCGGGTCTTTAGCAGGTTTATTGATAGAAATTAATCGTTTATTCCCGGATGCGTTGACATTTCCTTTTTTTTCATTCTAGTTATTGAAATGAAAAGGGGTGAAGAAGATTAGAGATAAAATCAAATATTTGTTTTAGGGTTTTCTTTTTTTTCTTTTGGTTATCTTTTTACAAAATAAAAATTAAAACAAAAATATAAAACAAAAAAATAATTTTCAATCACAAATTTTTTAATAATTGTTTATTTTTGAGATTAAAAAATAACAAAAATTATTGGTTAAAAAATGATATCGTTCCATCTCCACAATTATATTTTTGACATTAAAAATAGTATTTGATAACATATTTTTAATGATTTTTTTTTAACTTTTTGAAGTAAAAGTAAAAAAATGTCCAACTGCAGGTTAGACAAAAATAATATCATACGATCCTCTTCAACAATATCGTATTTGTTTGATTAAAACGAAGTTAAATTACAAATTTTTAATAATTTTTTATTTTTAAATATACAAAATAATGTTGCATCATATGTTAAAAAATTACAAATTTGTCTAGAAAAAAGTACTAGGATCACACATTTTTTAATAATTTTTATTTTTTGGGATAGAAAATAACATCAAGGTCATAGGTTAGACAAAATAATAATCTTTTTGTCCAAAAAAAGGACATATTTTTTTGAAAAAAAATAAAAATATTTTTGTCTCAAAAGAATGACTTAAAATCACAGGTTAGAAAAAAAAAAGTGATTGTCTAAAAAAACAATGTGGAATTACATATTAGAAAATAAAACAATAACATATTTTTTTGTCTTAAAAAAATAATGTTAGATCACCAATTGTGTTAATAACTTTTATTATTTTTTGAAATAATAAAGAGCATTAGATTCCATATTATTTTAATAAGTTTTTTATTTCTTAAAAATTAAAAAAGACATCGAATTCTTTATTTTATTTTATTTTTGTCTTAAACAAAAAGGACTTTGAATCACAAGTTATTTTTTCAATAGATACGAAAAAAGCTCCTTCTATTCTTTATTTTTTCTTTTATATATCTTAGTTAATAGTCTACTTACAACTCGTTAACAACATAATTTAGGCTGATAAAGTATTTATATTTCTAACTAAATAGTTTTGTGCTATATTTTTTTGTACTATTATACTACTTATTTTATATAATTATTCTTATGAGTATACTCTATAGTTACTATTTAATTAGATCTCCATATTAGAAAATAATAATCAGATAAGCAATATTATTTGCTAATATTATTGTTGTAATCTAGTGTTTGCAAAATAAATGAGGTGATTAGAACTCGAAGTTCTAAAATTTAACTCAGAACTTGAAATTCTAAAATATAATCAAAGAATCTTTCTTATTTATTTTGATTTTTACTTTTTTATATAGTAAAATAACAATTATATCCTTCTATTATTAATATTTATTTGTTATATTTTACAATAAAAATTATTTATAGTGATATTCTAGATAGGAATAACCTCTTTATAGCCATAAAAATTCTTGTACTAATTTAGGTTAGTTATAAAGTAATTATGTTATATTGTATTAAAGAAAAAAAATTTTTCCTAAAATTATTTGTGACAATAATTTATTCTTTAGTGTTGTTATCACATTAATAACTTGCGAATACTTAATAACTTATCAGTATAGATACTTTAATATTTTTAACTTTTCAAACATGTTTAGAGTTTCTTAGTATGAAACTTTTGTGTTTATGCATTATTATGTTTAAGATTATTTCCTCTTTTTTCTTATCTTATTAGAACAATGATTTCTTCTTCAGTGCATATATAACTTGTTGCTTATTTAGATAATTGAAAAAGACATTAATATCCAATTCAATTTGTATAATAAAGTTGTTAAATATGATCACTTAATTCTTCTTTATTTGTAACTTGTAATTCGTCTTTATTAGGGATTTCAATTTGTTGTGCTTAAAACAATTACCAATTATCCATGTTTTCACATCAATTGCCCATGCAAAAATTGCATTTAAAATTTCATTAAAAACACTTATATTTATTAGTTTCAAGACAAAACATTTTATCCATTTTAAATGTAGGCAATTAAAATACTGATAATAATAAGTTTTAAAATTTCTAATGATATTTGCATCGTATAATTAGATTTTAGAAGTGCTATTTGGTAGTAGGAACAAAACAATTGTATGACAAAGTTAAAAAAGATTCTTTTATTTTTCATGTGCAATACAATTATCTATGATAAGTAAGATATGTCTATCGAAACATCTATCAAACCACTTAAATCATTCCATAAAAAAATAAAGATGCCATTTATGCATTTGAATTCGCTCGATATTTACAATTGAGAATATCACAATTAAAATTTTTAAAGCATTTTGGATTAAGAACCTTACCAATGATTTGTCAGAGCCATCATCATTATATTAAAAAACTTACCAATGATTTGTTAAAGCCATCACCATTGTATTAAGAAACTTATCAATGATTTGTTAGAGGCCATCACCATTATAACAAGCAACAATTATAATCCTCTCTTTATTTTGCTTTTGACCTTTTAATTACGTTGTTCTAATTTTCCTTCTTTTTTAGCAATTCACCACTTATATTGACGTGCTTTTGATGGCATAAAAACCATTTGTAGAGGACATACCTCATTGCTAGGTACTTTGCCTTTTTTGAACATTTGTGATTTGGTTCAACAATACTTTTTCTTGAAAGAAGATGCTAGATCATTTAAGTGTCTTATATATTGCTACTTGTGACACCTTAAGAATATAAGTATCTTTATTCACTTTACAATATATTTTTGTTATTTTCAATTAATTGAGTTTGTGTATTAACTTTGGCTGACATGATTGATTAGCTTGAAAATGAAGGAAAGGTATCACTTGAATTAATTAAATAATAATAAAAAATTTTACAACAGAAAAATCATAGGATTATATTCCAAAAGTACAAATAAATATTTTTTTAAGGCAATTCTAGAGGTTCACAATATTAAGAGAGATTGTTTTTAACTCTTTACAAAGAAAAACATAATAAAAGGGTCTTTCCTAATAAAATTATAAAAGAAAGGTAAAATAATATGATAATCATTTACTTGTTGCTCCTATAATTTCTTCTTTCCTCTAGCCTCTTTTTTTTCTCTCTCTCTCTTTAATCATTCTATTTGATTTTTCTATATTTAAAAGTTAAGGCAAGTCACCCTTTATATAGACTTTTGTTTTTCTTTCATTCTTCTAGTCTTATATGGACTTCTTTTCAATATAGAATTAGACTTTTTTAAAATTTATTTAATAAAAAAAATTTTAACCTAAGAATTCATAATCCTTATTGAATTAGGTTATTCTTACATGAGGTGGAAACCAATGCAATAACCTTAATACTATTTGCATTACAGATAACTAAGTCAAAATGGTAATTTTTATAATTACACCTTTATTAAATTATAACCTCTTCATAGAAATAAAAATAGTGTGGTCTCAATATTATAATTATATATATAGAGGTTTTATTGTATTTTGATCTCTTTATTTTTATTTAATTACTTTTAAGTTAAAAAAATTTGAAATTGTTATAAAATTCAGACTTGAAGTTCTAAAATACAATTTTTAGCCAATAATTGAAATTATAATATGCAATTTTAAATCAAAACCTAAAGATTTGAATTTTGAAATTAGAAGTTAAAGTTATAAAAATAATTTCGAAATTCAAACGTAAAATTCTAAAAATAATTTTAAAGTTAGAACTTGAAATTCTAAATATTAATTTTTAGATTATAAGCTCAAGTTCTAAGTTTATAAATCATATATGAACTTGAAGTTTTGAATATTTTCATTTGTTTTCATAACCTAAAATTCTAAATATAAACTATTATATTAGAACTTGAAGTTCTAAATTTACAAAAAATCATGAACCTAAAATTTTAAAGTATATTTATATGCTTCTATTATCCTTTCATTGTCTATAGATGTTAAAATATATTATCAATGCCATGGGCCTAGAAGGCATCATCTAAAAAAGAAAAATAAATATCCTTATAAGATAAATTGAAAATTGTAATTTTTTCTTTGTATTCATTTAAACTTAATTATGACTAATCAAGGGATATATTCCCTCTAAAATAAAGGCATGAAATATTTTACAAGATTATAAGATTATAAAACTATTGCTAAATGTAACTCATCCTTGTTTACAAATACCTGATAACTAAAATTATATGGTAAAAATGATATTGAAGAGAATATGTTAAAAAAAATATTATCTATATTTTATATTAAAGAGAATATTCATTTATATTCACTAATGATCAATTTTAGTTAATTTTATTTGTGCAGTTGTTAGAATTCAAAAAAAGTGAATATAAATGAATATGTTCATATTGGTGGAAATGCATACTATTATTACCTATGCATTAATCATAAGCCTTTTTATTGTTAAAAGCATAAAAATAAACATAACCATTATAAAGATAATTATTGTCATTATTGTGACATAAAATAACATTGATTATGTACCCATTTTACATCAAAATATCTAACATAATCATATCAAATACCCATAAAAGTGAAGGGAAAGAATGATAAAAGAAATTTTATTAATAAAATCTTTTTGATCCTAATGTCTTTTATAAAAGAATATATAATTGATCTCAATTACAATTAAGCATTATATATATAGATATATATAAAATGTTCATCTTAACTTTTTTTATATTTTATATTTATTAATTACTAATGTGACTTCTTCAATCAAAGATATAAATAAAAATTTATTGCCTCTCTTTGAAAGAAAAATTAAGGATATATGCTTAACTAATAGTACAATTATCTACACTATTCTTTAAGATAAGAATTATTTTTCAGAACTTACAAATATTAAAGTTAAAGTAATATCATATTAGGTGCTATTGACATGATCAAAGGCTTCAAAATAACCATAATCTTATAAGTAAGTGAAAATAAATTATGCATTTATAATATTTTATATTGAGCTAGATCCAAAAGAAATTTAATTAATTTTAAGGATATAAACTGAAATAAATATTATGTAAAAGCCCTAAATATTAAAATGTAAAGTATCTTTACAATACTTTTAATATCTTTGGCAAAAAAAATGTACATTAAAATGGTTTAAGTTTTATTATTTAGTATGTATTATATAACTATGGATGTAACTCGGAGCTATCTAGTACTGAACCAAAAGTTTATTGATCAAAAATTATTTTTACTATAATATGACCTTTTTGATCACCTAAATTCTATGTGATTTGTAGAATAATTGAGAATTTTCAAAAAAATTAAAAAATTTTATTATCCAATAAAAATATTTACGTCTTTTACACATAAAGAAAATTAATGGTTAAACCATCTTTTCTAAAATTAGTTTTGAGTATCTATTATTCTTATATAGAATTTAAGGAGATATTCATGGGTTTATTCACTCATCTAGTAAACCATTTTCTTATTTTATGGTCTTAATTGATACATTAATTCGTTGGTCTCACATATTTATTTATTATCTAATCATAATGGACACATTATCAAATCAAAAAAATAATTTCTTGGTTATCTAATCAAGATTACAAGTTCTGATAATACGAGTAAGTTTACTTTTAAAATATTTTATTACTATTGTATATCAGTGGGGATTGATATAATACATTAAGTTCTATATGTTTATACATAAGATGAATTAGTTGAATCACTCATCAAACTACTTAGGTAATTACTTGAACTTTATTTTATGCACTAAACTACTAATTTCTTTATAGAGATTTATTTTTTTAAATGCTATGTTATTAATTTGTCTTAAACTATACTTATGATCACATTTTTTGCTACAACTTATACTTAGTTATTAACATGATATTTTTCATCTATATGCTTTTAGTTGTTTTCTAAGATGAGACTTCAATATTATTTAATGATATATATTGGTTTAATTCACCTTTTATTATCAATATTTTTGAACATTGATGGGTGACTTATTTATTGCAAGTTTTGCAAACTAACATTTTAAC
Organism: Khaya senegalensis; assembly: GCA_032402905.1. NCBI lineage: Eukaryota > Viridiplantae > Streptophyta > Magnoliopsida > Sapindales > Meliaceae > Khaya > Khaya senegalensis. The sequence continues at coordinate 2,714,202 of CP135538.1, read as the reverse complement.
GAGATAAATTTCTCACCGTTATTGGAAAACAAAGGCCTTCTAAAGTAAGACCTAAACTTTCTTGAAAAATAATTACTAATAATGTAAAAGTGATAAAATTATATATTTTAATTGCTAATAGACCAGTTTGAATGATTGCTTTTAAAGAATCTAATTATAAGACAATAAATAAATTATTTACTGCATGCCAAAAGTATGGTAAATCAATTAGTTCACAAAATGTTGTTTTGTGGAAGAGAAAATTAAAAAAAAATTAAAATCTTGTTAAAAATATTTGAGCAATAAATATACTTATATTTTTTTAGTCATTAGCTCTAAAAGATTTATTTGTTCTTGAAATGATAAGTTTCTAAAATGATATCTATTACTGAAGTGACTCATGTCACTTTATGACACAAGTCCCTAATGAGACATGAGTCCATGAAGTAAAATTGCTTTTGGAAAAACAATTACTCCTATAAAAACATAAGAAATTAAAAATGAAGAAAAATTTATAAAATAAGCATGTACAAAAAGAAAAAATGTGGGATCATAACAAATTAATCATCAATAATTTTTTTTTTTTTTTTTACTATAGAAACTACTAAAATATGAAAGATGATTATGATTTATAGACTATTAAAGAACATAAATAAAAGAATTATTAGCATTTATGAAAAAAAAAATAATTTAAGTATAATTGATTTCTATTTCAAAACGTGAAATATTTAGACTTATAGTCTAATCAGACACTTCAAGATTTTAAACTTGTTAGATATAAATAAGTATTTTTATGTGTGTGCGTGCGTACGCATCTGAAGGATGTAGAATGATTGAAGCATATAAATCAAATAATTTTAGTTTATTCCCAATAAAACTACAATGATCTTTCTACATATTAAAACAATCTAAATACATGTAATACAATCATTGTGGCAAATACTTTATAAAAGATGATATATTAATAATTTAATACACATGTGTGTTTATAAAAAAATCATAATGTGAATTGACCATTGTATCATTACATAATTGGAGCTTTTGAAGAGATTTTAAATACTGCTAAATACTATAAAAAAGAGCTTGAAATAAAGAATTTGAAAAAATTAAATATTATCTCAACCTATAGATCGTACACACATATAAGTTAATATTTATTCATTAATATTCTTATGTTAAAAAATTTTAAAATATTTAAATATGGATAAAACCCACCCATTAACTACTTCTTTTGATTCTAAAAAGAATTTATTTCACTCTAAAATAATGAAAAGATATTTGGTTTAAAAGTATCATACCTTAATCAATTGAGGCTTTATTATATTTATCACAATATACGAAATCATACATAGTTTTCACCATAAATTACTTGCCAAATCTAGTTCTACACCTACTCACCAATATTGAAATGACATTAAATATATTTTTTTATTAATTTTGTGTAATGACAAATTTTAAATTATTTTATTTTAATAAATTAATACAAAATTCAAAACCAACTGGTTACAAAATGCTAGCCATCTTTTTAATTCTTGCATTGCTCATTTACAAACATGATTTATTTTTGCTTATTATATATGGCAATCTATAAAGAATACTTTCATTGCTATCTATTCTAGTAACTTTAATATTTTTGCACTAAAAGAAGCAAGTAGAGATGTATATGATTGCAAACCGATGTCCGTTGTATCCAAAGCACATGCAACTTATTTTTTGCTATAGATTTTCTAATAACAATATATAAAGATAATATTTCATATATTACTCAATTTTGAAGATAATATAATAAAAGAGATTGCACGAAACATATATCACTTAAATTCTTTTACACCCATGAGTTTTACTAGACATAACAAATACATTTTAAATAAACACATTTTTTTGATAATTTTACTGATTTCTTTACCAAAACTTTACCAACATATAATTTTAAGATATTGGTATATAACATTAGCATACATTGATCCCTTAATTTGACAAATTGATATCAGTTATTTTAAAGAAGCGAGTTTAATTAATGAAGCATATTTTGTTATAAAAAAATAAAAATAAAAATTTTTAAATAAATGTGTACCATAGTCTTTTTTTTCTTTTTTCTTTGTCTAGATTTTATCTCATTAAGTTTTACTAGCAAGGGTTGTAATACAGAACATTAAACTTGTCTGATGAAATTAAAAGTAGTGTAATTGGTGATAAAGTGTTGTGATTGGATGAATTCACCTTTGCCATATATGAAAAATATCTATTATACCTTTTTGTAAAATAAGTGTTATTTTTTTTATCTTTCATTATAAAAATTATAAAAAAAAATTAAGAAAGTTTATAAAAATTTCTGGTAAAAAAGTTTTATTTTTCCTATTTTTCTTTTTTTCTGTCATAGACTATTGACAAATGACAACATTTTTTAGATTTCTCATAATCATTTTTATGATCTTAACGCAGAGGATCACATAGTTTTTCAATCATTTTTTGAGATTAGGAAAAAAACGTCGTCGCGTCACAGCTATTTTTAATCTTTTCTAGATGTGAAAGAACGACGTCGTTGCTTCTTCTTTCTCCGTTACTGAAATTGTTGATAACCGAATTCGGTGGAAGCATAGAAACGCAACGTTTTACAGCACCCTAGCGAGAGATGAGTTCAGGCGAGCCACGGCGTTTCCCCCTGGCGGCTCAGCCGGAAATAATGAGAGCCGCCGAGAAAGACGACCAATACGCCTCCTTCATCTATGACGCTTGCCGTGACGCCTTTCGCCACCTATTCGGTACAAGAGTCGCTGTAGCTTATCAGAATGAGGTTTGATCGCTATCCGTTTGCCGAAATCAAAATCTTTATTTGAATTCCATTGAATTTAAAGTTAAGTGACGGGTTTGGTACTGAATTATGGATAATAATCACTATTCAATTCTATATTTTGGTATGAATTTTGTGCAGACTAAAGTTCTAGGGCAGATGCTTTATTATGTATTGACAACAGGTTCTGGGCAGCAAACACTTGGAGAGGAATACTGTGACATTACTCAGGTTTCCACACCTTAGAATCTGTGATTTGTATTTATTTGTACTTTGATTCAGCTTCTATCATGTGTGAAAGCTATTTTCTTAACATTTTGAATTCCACGACTAGTTTAAGAATTTTATAAGGATTTTTTTTCGGCTGCCAGGTTGCGAAGACTCTATAATTTTCCATAGAGTTTGCATTGCTTAGCATAATTTCGGGTTGATGTTTTGCATAGAAATTAATTGATACTTGTTTTGTTAGGTTGTAGGTCCTCAGAGACTTCCTCCAACACCAGCAAGGCGTGCTCTTTTTATTGTATACCAGACAGCAGTTCCTTATATTGCAGAAAGAATCAGGTTTAAAACTGGCTTTTGTTTTTCCTTTTCATGTTTATATAGTACTTTGTTTTACTTATAGATCTTTAGAAACTGAGAAGGGTTATTGAATTTGTGAATTTGACATTTTGCAGCTCTAGAGTTGCCTCACGTGGCATTGTTCTTGCTGAATCTCAGTCTGATGAGTTCGATAGATTCAATACTGCAGGGAGCAGCCAACAGCAGTCCTTGGAGATGATGGAATCTCCATCTTCCTCTGCATCACGGTCACAATCTGCTGTCTCAAGGTTGAAAGAGAAATTGAAAGGACTATGCTTATACACAATTCAAAGATGGCCCACGGTATACTTATTCTCTAAATATTGTGGTTTTGATAGCTTAATAGTATGATTTCATTTCCTTGGCCATTTATGATATAAATTTTAGATGGGATTTTTTGGGATGAAATTGTGTTTGTTTTCGTTTATTTGTGTTTATATGAACTTTCTATAACAAATACATAGTAGATTATTTTCTAATCTTATTATTTATTCGGCCTTTAGTTGACTACAGTCTTTCTTTCTCTCTCTGTTATTTTTTTTAGTTTAACCCTTAGTGCTTTACTTTTGAATTTTACTGATAATTTGTTTTATGAAACCCTAGTAGATATTTCTTAGTTAAGATTTCTTTGCTGCTGAATGTTTAGGTGCTTCCGATAGCACGTGAATTTTTGCTGTTAGTTCTTCGTGCCAATCTTATGTTCTTCTACTTTGAAGGTAATTTTTGAGTTTCACAAATTGCAGCGGGTATGATATGTAGTATTGGATGAAAATTTTATTTATTTATCATAATTTCTTTTTCAGGCCTATATTATCATATATCAAAACGTGCAGCTGGTATTCGTTATGTGTTCATTGGAAAACCAACAAATCAAAGGCCTAGGTTGGTTCTTCTTGCTTCTTTGTTTCTTGACAAAGGACCTTTAGGCTTGCCCTAGTTATACTTGTTTGTTTATGTCTTTATGTGTCCACGTGCCCATGTCTTTTCATCATTTGCTAATTTGGCAGTCAAATTTGCCTTAGCATTAGATGTTGTGACATTAAACATTCATGCAAAACATTTGAACATTTCTATTTTCTTCTGGTGCAGATATCAAATACTAGGTGTTTTCCTTTTGATTCAGCTATGTATCATTGCAGCTGAAGGTCTACGACGCAGCAATTTATCTTCTATTGCAAGTTCAGTTCATCATACGTCTTTAGGGTCCTACCAAGCTTCGACAGGTTTCTACTTTTGAACTCATATTTGTTATTGCTTATAGGTCCTTTAGAAGTGACCTAATAATTTGAGCTATGTTGAACAATAAAAGCCTTCTTAAATTTGGGCATAATGTGTTAGATGTTCTCTTGTTAATTAGATTAAATTGTCAACTTAAGCAAGCTACCATCCTGTCAAAACATACGTTGGTCGAGTTGAATCTTTCTTTATTGCTTGCCAAGTCGGATGCAGATTAAAGTGCACTAATTGCAAGACATTTGTGCAACCACCAAAATTTTAGAATTGGGATTAGCAACTTGTTTGAATGGCCTTCATGTTTTTATTTTTCATCACAATAGCCAAGGAAAAAAATCTAAGTTTGACTGTAGGAATTTTTTATCAAGATATGTTAGACTGAGGCTCTGTAAAAGAGATTGGCATGTGTTATGTGACTGATTAAGAATGTTGATTGACTATAACTGCTCCTTTATTTTCAACCTTGCAGGGCGAGGTTTGCCTGTCTTAAATGAAGAAGGCACTTTGATACCTATAGAGACTGACAAGGGAAGTTTGGTCTTAGATTCCACATCAACTTCAGAGGTGTGTCTCCAGTATTTTCACTGAATAAATTATTGATGTCAATCATGCGAAATTCTGTCATTTAGGCTGTTCTTCTCTTTAATGGTTTATAGATTATTCACGATGTTAATTTCAGCTATGTGGGCTTTGTCAAATGAAGTTAAATGATGCACAAATCGTGCATTTGCAGCGAAAAAGATAAATTCACTAGGCTTAGTGTTGAAATTTTCATCTTGCACAGTAGGCTCCATTTTATCATGTTCATCTCTCTTGTGAATAAGGCAGAGTTGATAATTTTGCTTTTATTTTGTGCCTGTTTAGTCTCAAGCAGCAAGTGGAATAAGCAAATGTACCCTCTGCCTGAGCAATCGTCAACATCCAACAGCCACACCTTGTGGTCATGTATTCTGCTGGTAATGTGTCTTGATATTTCTTTTCTTTTTGGCACTACTGTATCAATCTCTCTAGTTATACTTAATTATATTTTTTCGTATGGCATGCTCTATTTGTAGGAACTGCATTATGGAATGGTGCAATGAAAAGCCAGAATGCCCTCTCTGCCGTACTCCTATCACTCACTCAAGCCTAGTCTGTTTGTACCATTCAGACTTCTAACGCATTATTATGGTAAACTTCAGTTTTTCATTAAACAACAGGAAGAGAACAACCAAAAATGTAAAAAGTTTTCTAGCAAATCCAGGAATAAGTTAGAAATTTAGAACATGAATGCCCTGCCTCAGCTGGTCATATTGTTGTAATTGCATCCGATTTTATGCAATGAGTTGTGACTTGGGAAATCAGGATATTTTGCTGTATAATATCACTTATCTGGGGACTACTTGCACAATGATTTCTTCAAGGCAATGCTTAGTATTCCTCGTGGAGTTATACATGTATCAGGATACAATGTAATTGTATTTTATATGCGAACAATATTGATTCATTTAGAATATAAAAGTATGTTACATCCGCTGTAATTGTACTAAACAAGTCTTTGTGGTTACGTTATGGTTCCATTTTTCTAGGGGACGTGTAATTAAGCCATGGGAAAGGTAACTATAACTAAAAGTTTCAGAGATGTAACCAAAAAATTTGGTTAAATGTAACATTATACCAAATTTAGGATAGATTGATTTTAGTTTTTAAGTGTTATAATTGTTTATATGTTATGTGCATCAAGTTAAACTTGAAGACTCAAAATAGTAATAGTTTATCAAAGAATCACTTTGATTATTAAATGATTGTGCAACAGAAGAAGATTTACACATGATACTTAATTGAGATTTATAAGAATATATGCAATAAATTATGAGTTCAATATATGATATATATATATATATTTAGTAGAAACAATAGTATTAAAATATAGATTCTCCATACAACTTATGAGATACGAAGATACATAATGAAGTATGACCAGATAACATTGGTGTTAATAGTAAGTTTTTATCCTTTCTTTGTTATGTAAAATCACTTATTCAAAAATGTAAGAGATTAATAGTTTTGATTCATAGTTTTTCGATTTATTTAGGAGCCTTATTCCTATAATGCATCTTTACTTGTAATAATTATAGTTTTTTATAATTAGTGACAACACGTCCCTTTACATAGCACAAATTCAAGAACCAGAATTCCATGCCTTTTAATTCAATTTATTTATTTATTATTTGAAATTCTAATATTTACAATTCAAACTTTGCTTTGTAATGTAAAGGCAGCACTTTCAATTATTTGAAGATGCACCAATTTAGAGATCAACAATATCATTAACATAATTAAAAAAATATTTACCGCTTTATTTTCACAAAATTTTCTGCAACTGGACAAACACGGTTTTTGGACAGGGACTGGAGGTAGTTGAGGCTTCATGCTGGTAAGGCTGCTGAATATGGAAATGGAAGTGGGGTTGGCAAATGGTAGCAGTGTTTATGCTGAAGGAGAGCTTAGTATTGGATTATATGGTGGTGGTGGTGGTGGTGGTGGTGGTGCCGGTAATATTGGCACTAGTGGTGCTACACACGGTGTTCCTGGTGCCAAAAGAAAAGGTGCATGATTAGTTAAGATATAAAGTTAAAATAAATTGCATTTATTGAATTTTATGCCAAAAATTGGACGGTTGGCCGACAATAGTCCTATCATAAATTGATGATAATGCCCATCTGGCTTTACAAATAGCGTATGTATCCATACATTCTTTTTCAATAGTTGTTGAAGTTAAGAGATAAATATAAAGCGTTTTGTGGTTGTCGGATATTATGCCAAAAATTATGTAGTTGGCAGATAATAATCCTTAAAATAATTATTTCTATATTATAGTTGAATACTAAAAAAAATTATAAGACGATTAATGTTGTTTAATTTTTTTGTATTGTAATGCTATGAACATTTGAAAGTGACTTTTGATAGAGTTTATTATTTATTATTCTTTAAATTAATTTAAAGGTGATAATATTTTGTGTGATAGCACTCTAATTCTTAAATTTTTTATAATCATAATTTTATTAATAAAAATAACTAAAAAATAAATAGATATTAATTTAAGAAATGTTTTATGGCACATCAAATTTTTTTTTTTCATGCAACTTCAATCATTCCTTAATTCAAAATATATTAATTTATATTTTGTTTTAAGATAAAATTAGAAAAAAAAAATATATAATAGAAACAATTTGAGAAAGAAAAATTGATTTTTTAATTTTTAATTAAAGAATTTTTTTATGGAAGTTTGTATGTGATAAAATATTTTTTAAAAAATATGGATTATAGATAATCACTAAAAATTTAATTTTTATTAAAAAAATTATGTATAAATAAATATATATATATATAATAAAAAATATTATATTACAAATTTTAACATTATAATAATGTTTTTTTAATATTATATGAAATTAGTTTATAAAATACTATAATTTTTAAAATTTTTATAGGATGTGGTTGTAAATGGTGTGCTTTTGGATGTTGAAATGTATCCACCGTGTTGTAAATATTAAATTTAAGTATCAATAATAAAAAACAGAGAGGGACACCAAGGGATATCTTACTATTGGCTTTGACATCTAAGCAAAACTAGAGAAATGAATTTTACTATAAACAAAAGGGTGTATTTATGACAATTTATGTCACGTACATGACCAATCAAAATCAATCATATGTATACCATTTTATAATATTGTGCCACGTATTAGAACACTTTTCAAGAGTTTATCATCCTCCACCAATTACAGGCGGCTGAAGCCACCAATGAAAAGTTAGAAGTGATCAAGTACACTAATCACAATACTCACTCTTAACCATCTTTAGTTTTCATCGAACATGTCTAATATTATCTCATTAAAAATTTTGTTAATAAAATTTAATGAGATAAAAGTTAGTTGAAAAAAAAAAGTGCAGTGTATGTTTGTTTAATAATTTATATATATATATATATATATTTTATAACATAATATATTCTTTCTAATAAAATTTCCTTCTTTAAATAGCAAATATTAATTTGTCAAAAATTTTTATAACATAATATATTCTCTCTAATAAAATTTCCTTCTTTAAATAGCAAATATTAATTTGTCAAAAATTTATATATATATATATATAAAGATTTAGTAAAGAATTCAACAAAATAATCAAAGGAAGGTATTTGTTTAATACTAATTTATTGATTTTGTAGTACTTAGGTAATATATATTTGGTTTGATCTTTCTTAATGTATCTTCATTTAATTTGAGCAATACCAATAACATTATTATCTTTTTTCTTTGTATATTGTTTTTAGTATATCTATAATAGAAGATAAGTTGTATGTATTCTAAATGTAATTGATAATGGATCACAAACACATATATTCTTTTTTTTTTAAAGGTAGTGCGTGACATTTAGAATGATTAAAAGAGTTAACATTGAAATTTAGTTCCTTTTAGGATCAAAATACCAAATAACTATTAGAACACTTAACGAATGAACTTTATCTATATTAAAATATCTTAAAATTTTATCAAGATAAGTAAATTGATGAATAAATATTTTATTAGATTTATGCTCGTTCTGCAAGTTGAGAAAATAGTTAAGTTTTCGTAAATCCTTCATTTTAATTTCCTTTTTTCAGTATTCAACAATTTTTAAAATCTTTTTAAGACATCAAGTATACTCATGTCATCAACATATATTGCTATAATGGTAAATTCATATTTTGACTTCTTTTTGAATATACATGACTTATTGAATTATTAATTTTTTTTTTGGTCAAATATTTACTCAAGCAATTATACTTCATGCACCTAGATTGTTTTACTCAATATGAAGATAATTGTAGTTTAATTGAAAAGGAACTATGATCCTTTGATTTATATATTTTCAACATTCTAAATTCTTCAAGAATTTTGCACATAAATATCAGCATCAAGTGCCCATATAAATAATTTATAACTACATAAAAAATAAATGCATATCAAGTCTTTCTAAGATTGCAAAACTTGCCAAAATCGAAGTGTAATTGTATCTATACTAGGAGAACATGTATCTTTAAAGTTTACTTTATTTCTTTATAAGAACAAGTCGTGTTTTATATATTGTGATCTACTTTGTTTTAATTACATTTCTTATATCCATTTATATCCAATGAATTTTTAATATTACAATATTTATATAAATAAGTATATGTTTGATTAGTGTCTATATTTTTTTAATAATAGTTTAAGGGGTATAAAAGAAAGTGGGCTTATATATATATTTTTAAATTGTCAAGTTTTTAGCGCTTGCGCCTTAAGAGTACATTATCCATTCATGTATGAGATCAATATTATTATCAAAATGGAAGGCAAGTTTTACAACATTAACTCTTTTATTAAATTCATGAATTAGGTCATGGAAGAGTTTAAAAGAGCATGGCAACACAAACAAATGCCACTAATGCAAAGTTGGATGTGGTCAGGGAATACATCATTATATGCAAGGCTACAATAGGATCAAAAGTTATGGTGAATGGCACGCCAAAAATTCAAGTTCTCAATCCACCAAGGTATAGGAGCAAGCGAGATACTAAAGAACTTAAGAATTCTTGTAATTATAGAATGCAATCTTGATGCAAATTAAATCATTGATGACTCTGTCCAAATTTGTATATGCACCTTTATTTCAAACATGATGTGCTGTTGTGGTAAAGACGCAAACACATTAAAAAAAGAAAGAGGGTTGTGCATCATCAATAGTTGGAACATATTCAAAGTGGAATTCAAGAGTTAATTCTAACCCAAGATTTTAGAAGGAGTGACAGTAAGGAAGCTTCATGGGCTTAAGTGGCGTAGGTCAATAAAAGACTATATAAGAGAATACAACTCCTTAATGTTGGGGATTCTTAACTTGCTTGAATAAATTTGATTTCGAGTCATCATTGATGGTTTACAATCATAAGCTGAGCAAGAACTAAAGTGGCACAATATCCAAACTTTACTTTAGCAGCAATAGCAAACGAAATCATATAAAAGTTCCACAACAAGCTATCTAAGGGTGACAAGAGTAAGAACAATACTTCAAGTTCTAATTAAGGCAACCATGAAAGAAGTAGGGGAAACCAACCTCATTAGGTGGATCCATAACCTAATAAATCACTGAAAGATAATGAGAGACTGAATGACAAACATAAGGTTCACAACAAGCAAAAGTGAAATTGCTTCTTTTGTAAAGTAGCGCACCACATAAAGGAATGTTGTAGCATACCAAGTTAAATAATTTCATTAGCTCTTATGAAGTCATAGAAGAATGCACGCTTAGTTTGATACGTGTCTACAACTTAATCTAAGGGGTGGCTTCTGAAGTTAAGGCTGCAACGAAGCTAGATCTTGACAAGACACTCAAACATGTTAATGTAAACATCAAAAAGGTAAACTTTAGGAACTTTATTAATTTTAATGCTAACAAATTTTTAATTGTAGAAAGTCTTGCAAAATGATTAAGCCTAACATACAGAATAAACTTAAAATAGATGAAAGTTGTCAACCAACCTGTTCGATAGATTCATAGAATTGCTTGAAATGTGCCTATCCAAATTTGATCATGATATCACAATATCAATTTAAAAGCTATGGTAATAAGCAACTTCTAGTTAGTGTGGGGTAATAAATTCATCAACTAAATGATGTATTTTACCTCATCAATGATGGGTGCATGAAATTCAATGATATATAAAAATTTTACTAGGTGCCCATTGAGCAAATATATATCAATACTAAAGTAATGTTTACACTATAATTTTTGAAAGGAGTCAAGAGAGGCAATTCTTTAATGTTGATCATCAATTTTTTAAACAAAATGTAAAATATTTTCAAGAGTCAATGATATGATGATTTTTGGGATACTAAAGAAACTTCTGCCAAGGTGTGAAGTGGTCCAAGAGATTGAGCTTAAACCAAACATTAAACCTTCAGTGATGGATTTGTATCATATGACTCTACTGAAACTTGAGGAACTTTAAAAGTAACCAAAGAATCTCTTAAATGTCAAATTCTTAAGTTCTTTTGTGGTACAATTTAGTACATCAATCTTGTTTTAGTATAAGTATGATGAGAGCTTACATAGATACATTAATAATCATGTGGCAAACAATGTGACAGTTAAGAATTATTTTTTTATTCCTTAATGACTTATACAATTACCATGACAATGATAGATTGGTTTTCAAGCTTAACTAAAAGTTCGATTATTAGCAAGTGTGCATCATTGAGAGAGATGAATAAAAAATGTGTGTGACTAGCTATTAATCATATCAATTTATTGTCATGTTATTCGATCTCATAAATGCACTTTCTACACTCTTTTGAATGAAATCTTTTATTATTTCTAGACAACTTGTGGTGGTATACTTAAATGATATTGTAATTTATAAGAAAAGCATTAAGAAGTATTTTGAACAGTTAAGACGCATAAAAAATGCTTAAAATGTGTCTTAAGTAAGCAAATTGTATGTAAAGAATGAGAAATATCTGTTCACTAAGTAAGGGGTGATTTTCTTGGGTCACAAGGTATTTGACAAATAAATGCACAAATATAACCAATGTACATGCCATTACAGAATGGTAGCCTCTTATTATTATGATGGAGTTAAGTTTATTTCTTGACCTAATCAATTATTACTAATGTTTTATTTAAGTGTATTTCGCTAAAGTGACGGCCTTAGAAAAATTTGTATAAAAAGAAGAAAATAAGCAAATAGTCACTCATATGTCAAGAAACATTTGAGAATCTTAAGTACGTCATAATGAATGAGTATGTTCTCTTATTACCTGACTACTTCAAGTCATTCGAAGTACTACAGTGTGTTGAACTTTATTATTAGGAGTGTTTTTATGTAAGATAAAGACACAATTTCCTATTAGAGTTGCAAGCACAAAAACATAAAATAGAGGTATTTTGTACACGATAAAGAGATGATAGCAATAATCTATTGTTTACTAGTATGGCAACATTACTTGCTTTGTAACAATTCATGATGAAAACCAACAAAGTGGTTGCAAGATTAAAAGAAATTCAACAAAAGCAAACATAATTGTAAAACTTCTTGGTAGTGTTCGAGAATGACATAAAATACAAAATTGATCAAGTAAATATCATGATTAATACTTTGAGTTGCACAGCAAATTTTTTCAATATTATCCAAGTTGAATGTGACATCTTGGATTATGTAAAAGAAGGTTTAATTAATTACCAATTCACCAAGAGTTTAATAAAACTTGCCAAAGAAAATAAGACAAGGGAATTTTAGGTATAAGAAAGTATTCTTTATACTATCTTTAATTGACTATAAATTACGAATTAGAGAACTTATAACAAAAATTGATTAAAAAATGCCATGATTTTAAGTAGATGGGACATATGAATACTCATCATAAGATAGCCTAATTTGAAAATCTATATTATTAGTCACAAATGAAGGATACAATTGAGACATATGTGAAGACTTGTCATGTGCACTAATATGACAATATCAAACACAAGCATTCTACAAGATTACTTAAACCTTTTTATGTTCCTAAACATCTATGTAAATACTTTCATTTCATCTTAGTACTTTTAACTTCTAAATGATGCAATTTCATCACAGTTGTTAAAGTACAATACTTTCATTTTGGCCATTCACTTATTTTTCTTACTCATTATGAAGTATTAAAGCTTACCCTATAGCACTATCAATAATCGAGATATAAGGTTTAGTGATATGTTTAAGAGAGGTCTTCAAGCTTATGGAATCAAATCTTTATTTTTCCACGAGCTTTCACCTATAAATTGAAGGCTAAATTGATCAGATAAGCAAATTGTTTGAAATGTATTTACAACTCTTTGTGAGTGCTAACCAACATGATTAGATGAAGTTGATGGATGTGGCATAATTGTCGTATAAATTGTGAAAGCACTTAACATAGTCCTTTCAAGATTGGGATTAGCTGAATACTTTAACACTTTAAACAATTATCAAAAGATACAGGAGTTATAGTCTTTTCATCTATAATTAGGTTAAAGGTTAGCAAGAATAACTAGACATGGCAAAAGTCTACTTTGACATGGCATCTAAGACGATGAAGAAATGTGTAGATAAAAATCGAAGTTCTATTTTAAGTCGATAACCTTTTTTTATACTCACAAAAGGTTAAGAATGTTCCCTATAGAGTTGAGCTATCACACCTTAAAAATAGGATTAGCGACTTTTATATTAAAAATCAAATTTCTAATTAAAACTATTGGTCAAAAGTCAAATAGTTAAAAAAGGCACTAACATCTTCTATAACAAATCAAAACAAAAAAAAAAATTCATTTAAATTATAGGATAATGTATACACCTGTAATACTTAAACAATTGAATGTAAATTTAAATAATCCAAATAAAATATACATCATATCATAATTTAGAGTTTGACAAATTTAAATACAAGTTAACATGGTCATACTAAGTATTAAGTAGCTACAAGCCTACTTAAGATATCTCCACGTGTTGGCACTACTGTCTAGTCTTCAGTATCCAAGTTATCCTGAGTAGTCTTGGACGAGAAAAGAAAGGGTGAGTACAACTATTTTACTCAGTAGGGATTAAACAAAACTTATCTAAGTTACTTTTATCAAAAACCTTACATGATTAATCTAAAATCTTTTATGCCCAATTCATTAAAAATCCTTGATAATGCTAAGTGAAAGAAAAATTACATAATTACTACATACATATAATATATATTTAAAGTAAGCATCATCAATTAAATATAACCATTAAATTTATTAAGTGATCACACAACAATGATGGCCATGATGGGGCTACATAACATCAGCAGTAAATAAATGTCACAATAAAACCGCATAATAACACACCATGCATAGGTTTAGGGACTCACACTTAAAGACACACTAACATTGTTCCCCATTAGCATCACTTTAGGAAATTTCACCCTGGGACATATCTGGCCACGCATTTACATACAATAATTTTCATTTTTATTCTGAATTTAAGAAAATTTAAGCATTATAACAATATAAAATTTATAAAACCCCCAACATACTATTTATCCAAATAATAAATTTCACAAATTTATCATGCAAACAATTCAACAAAAAATATTTCACATCAACAAATTTTTTTGCATGTCATAATTATAATACGTGCTACCTAAATAGTTTCATCATAAGATATTATAATAATCTATTTCAAAATGATTTTGATTTAAATTATAATGGTGTGATCATAATTAAAATTATACAAGCATATATACATAATTAAATTTTTGCAAATAAGCAACTAAGATGAGTAACAGAAATTCCTACCTCATTTGCCTTGGTTTACATGTTTTTCAAGTTTAAAATGTCATTTAAAAATTTTGAGGTCACCTTTAAATTTATCTCATTGAAATGAGTCTAACGAACACCTCTTGGGGTTGAAAAGAGGTTTAAATCGCTCAAAAATCTAATTTTAACTAGGGTGGATTGTTGACCAGTTAACTTGGCCAACCAGTGGTGGCCAACAATGGTGGTGCCAAATTTTTTAATGATTTGGACAATGGTCTTAGTCTATTAGATGGTTATTAATATCTTAAGTCTAATTGTGGTATTAATTTTCTCATATGTTGCATAATTTGTTAAAAATTAAACCAAAAAGTAATGATTTTAGAAAAGTTGATGAGAATATTTTGATAACTTTTGAGTTTAATTGTTTTGATTATCTTACTCTACTAGTCGCGTTGGTTCTAATACTACACTCGATTTCATAAGAAGATATCGGAGTTGGTTAG
Organism: Khaya senegalensis; assembly: GCA_032402905.1. NCBI lineage: Eukaryota > Viridiplantae > Streptophyta > Magnoliopsida > Sapindales > Meliaceae > Khaya > Khaya senegalensis. Next base: position 2,698,815 of record CP135538.1, on the reverse strand, counting down.
AAAGTTAAATTTAAAAAATTTAAATATTTTGGAAGTGTTTTTGGCTAAGCATTGGGCTTGAATTTAAGTAAGGTCAACAGCGGTAGAACAGGTATGCCAAAAAGATCACACGGGTTCAAAAACAATGTCAACAAGATGACAAGAAAGGGTTCATCGAAGCTTGCTAAAATTTTGTAAAGAGAGGTTAGAGAAAAAAAAAAAAGTGAAGGGTTAATATGAAAATAGCAAAAATTGTGGGTATTTACAGAGATTTTGGCGAAATCACATAATGACCTAAAATCTCTTTAAAATTATAGATTAATCATAAATATTTGAAAAGTATTAAATTTAATCCAAAATTTTTGACAATTTAGTCCTACAAAGGACAAAATCATTACAAATGCATGAACAGTGTCCAAGAAGCAGATTTCTAACATTTGACCTACGCTCTTTGGCCATTAGAGCGCCCAAATGAAGCCCCTTTCCCCTACACTAAATAAAAGCTAAGCATTTGATTGATAACTAGCTACCATTTAAGCGCCCAAGTTTGTCAATTCTCACCCCTTAAAGAAAATTTTGTCTCTAAAATTTTGTTGAGCTTCCTAAAAAGTCAAATAAATATAGATATTTCATTCGCATTTCATCTTTCAACTCTTAAGTAGCTTATTTTCCACTATGATATTACCACAATACCTTAATAAGATAGATTTATTAAGTGATCATACAACAACAATGGCCATAATGAGGCCACGTAATGTCAATGGTAAATAAATGCCACAACAAGGTCGCATAATAATGCAACTTGTGCAGGTTTAAGGACTCACACCTAAGAACACACCAATGCTATCTTTCGTAGCATTATTTTAGGGAATTTCACCCTAGGATATATATATATATATATATATACATACATACATATTTAAATTTTTTGAAAATAAGCAATTAAAATGAGTAACAAAAATCCCTTTCTCATTCTTGATTTACATATTCTCCAAGTTTAAAGTATCATTTGAAAATTTTGAGATCACTATTAATTTTCTCTTATCAAAACAAGTCTAGCAAATGTCTTAATGATTGAAAATGAGATTTGAATCACTTAAAAACAAGTCTAATTTTGATCAGGGTTGACCATTGATCGGTTAACCCGCCAATCAATGATGGTGATGTCAAATTTTTTGATGATTTGGGTAGCCTATCAATTATTCAAAACTAACTTTAGAAATGAATAGTATAACCACTTGTTTATGTGAGCTAATGGAACAATTATTTTCATTGAATAATAAGATTTTTCTATTTCTATAATAGGTGTTTCTGAGAATTCTTAACGATTTTGCACGTTATTATAAATCTTGGGTGATTAATATGGTCATGCCATAAGATAAATATTTTTGGATTAATAAATGTTCAATTCATTATAATGTTGCTCTCAATTGCATGGGCAATAAAGTAAGTTTTTATTCCCATTTTGAACATATTCATTTACTATCACTTCTGAGAATGTTTTTTTTTTTTTTTTTTTACATTCAATTATGATAATGTTAAACGTATAAATGAACATATTCATAGTCTGTAATTCAAATAATTTTAAATTTATGCTCACATAATTATTCCAGTAGCACCACAATAGATGTATAAAAATAGAGAATGTATTCTCTAGTATATCCTTTTTAATAATAATTTTACTATATGATTTTAATTATGAGATATTAATAAATAAGATTGAGTTATATTTAGCAATAATTTTGCAAATTTATAATCTAGTTGAGTATTTTGTGTCTTTACTCTTAAGACTATATATTCGTTTAGTGATAATAAACAACTCAAATTACCCAAAAAAAAAATCATAATTTTCAATTTTAATCTTACAAGGATATTTGTAGTGTCTTTCTAGCACATGGCAATGATATTGCATTTTAACATTAAAGAGTATGAAAGGATAGCATGAACATTACTTAGATCTTTATGCTCATTATATTCTGTAAATTTAGAACTTGAGGTTTTAATATGGTAATTCATAATCAAAACTTTAGCTTTTGAAAACATCATACTTAGAACTACAGTCATATGTGATTTGTAAATTTAGAACTTCAATTTCTAATATATGAATTAATATTTAAAATTTCAAGTTTCAATTTTAAAATTATTTTTTTAGAACTTTATGTTTTGATTTTAAAATTATTTTTTTAGAACATTATGTTTTGATTTTAAAATTATTTTTTTAGAACTTTATGTTTTGATTTTAAAATTATTTTTTTAGAACTTTATGTTTTGATTTTAAAATTATATTTGCAACTTCAAATTCTAATTTAAAAATTGCAATCAAGCTTTCACGTTCTAACTAATAAGATCAATTTTTAAAACTTCAAGTTCTTATTAGTTTTTAGATCTTCAGGTTCTAATTACCTCTTTGTTTTACAAATTTCAAGTTGTAATAATTGTATTTAGTAGTATCTATATATTAATAATAATATAACTCAAAAAAATAAAAAAAATAATTAACGAAAAGATATTATATCAACATTATTGCTAAAAATAAAATGCAATAAAAAACAACACAAGTATATGTAGTATGTTATTATTACTTTTTAGTGCAAAAGATTTAATTTTAATGATATTCACATAACATACTCACAGAGATAGTTGCATAAAAATAAAAACATATAAAAGTAGCATAATAATATAAGAGCAATATAATATGAATGTATTTAACTAAAAATAATTAGAAACACAAAGAAATTAATATTTCACATACAAGAGTCTGTGTTGATAATATGTTACAAATATTAAGTTAAAGTACAAATAAAAAAGTAGATGAAAAATAACCAAAAACATAAAGAAATTAAATATTTCGCGGACAAGGGTGGTGCTGATAACACTTTGTAAATATTATGTAAAAGTGTAAATAAAAGAAAGTGAAGAGATACAAGTGATATTTTATTATTAGCTCACCGAGCAAATAAAATAAAATATAGAAAGTATAAAGATATTTATCAATATTAAGGCATTTAAGTAAAAGGAGAGGAATATTCAAAAGGGGAATAATACTAATTTATACAAGCAATACGCTCAACCAAAGTTAGTTGTGTATTTTGTAGGATGTGATAATAAATGGTGTGCTTTGGAGGTGGAAGTAGAACGCCGGGCCATTTTACTACTCATCCTTCGTCATTCATCGCCTCGCAATGAGAATCCTCCATCGCGACCGTCCAATATTAATAACTCATTTCCACCCGTCCGATTACATCAGCTTACCTAAAATTAGGAACACTAGAAAAAAAAAAAATTAAAAAAAAAAAAAAAAGGGGGGGGTGGGGTTAAAAACAGAGAGAGCAAAAGAATATATATAAGCAGTCCGTTCTCGCGAACATTAGGGTTTCCCGTCCCCGAAGAGCGCAGCGAAGAAAGAGTCTGAAGCAGCGAAGCAACAGCAGCGGCAGCAACAGCAACAGCTCACTGTGCGATTCTCAAAAACATGGCTACTCAAATTAGCAAGAAACGCAAAGTCAGTCTCTCTTAATATTCTTTTCGTTCTCTTAATCACGTCTCAACTTGGCCAAATATTTCTTGTTTGAAATCAGAGGGAAAAACAAAATTATGACCAAAATTTAACACATAGGCTAATAGTCGTATTCAAATCAGTAGAGTATTGATGTTGTTTATTTGCTTCTGTTTTATTTTTTGTTTTATTACTAGTCATGCAACTTTTGTGTTGATTAACAACCCCAAAATATTGTCAAAAATTTTACGCTAATCGGTTGATAAACGGGGTTTTGTTTTTCTACTTTCATTTTGATAATTAATTTTCTGGCTCTGTCAGACAAATATATTTATGGAGAAATATGTTTTTCCAACAGTTTGTTGCTGATGGTGTCTTCTTTGCGGAGCTGAATGAAGTTCTGACCAGAGAGCTTGCTGAGGATGGATACTCAGGTGTCGAAGTTAGGGTTACTCCAATGCGCACCGAGATCATCATCAGGGCCACACGCACTCAGAATGTTCTTGGTAAAATCTCCAATTACTTAAAGACATTAATTTCAACAATGTTCATGTCAGTATCTTAACTTGTCATTATGAAAACAATTCTATTGTGCTGGAAAACAGTCAATTATACGTTTTGTTGATTCCATTTTTCAATTGTTTCAAGCAACCAATGAAAACTTTCTAGTTTAGAAAATGAATCAAACTGTAGTTACTAGAATTTTGACATGGTTTATTTTATAATCATGGGTTTTAGATATGATGTATAGATGTAGATGTTGCATTCATAGTTGTATTCAATTTTCTTATTTTGTTGGTCTCAGTAATTGAGCTTAGGATTGCTGTGATGTTAACTTTTTGTATATCAGGGGAGAAGGGGAGAAGAATTAGGGAGCTGACTTCTGTTGTCCAGAAACGTTTCAAGTTCCCAGAAAACAGTGTGGAGCTCTATGCTGAGAAAGTTAACAACAGGGGTCTCTGTGCTATTGCTCAGGCTGAATCCCTGCGGTACAAGCTCCTTGGAGGTCTTGCTGTTCGAAGGTACATATTATATTAATGTCACATCATTGAGTAATGTGTCTTAATGAGTTGTTGATTACTGGTACATAAATGCTAAGTATTGGTGTAATGTCATGTAATTAATTGTTTTGTTGTTTGGGATTTAGCTTAAATATATCTGGCATTGGTGCATGTATTTTGGTGGTTTCTTATATCTGTTTGTACCTTTTCAGATGATGTGGGGTTGCTCTCTGCAAGCTTAGACATTCTGCATTTTTTTTTTTTTAAAATATTATATGGTCTACTACTCTAATTTCCCTTGCAAGTTTGTATTGTGACCCCAGTTTTATTTTTGTACTAGTTAAAGTCATCTTTTCAGCCATCCCTTCTTAGGAAGGAATGATAGTGACATTCCTTGCCACAAAGGTTGGATGTTAAATGGCTGTTATTTCTAGTGTCTACACTAAAATTAGTTTCCTATGGGGGGAAGATTTTTTGTTTCTATGTTGCTATTAGTTGTGTTAGGAGTGGCGGGTGCAGTGGGCAATAGGAGGCATTTTCATATAAATGGCTAAAGTTAGTGTGCAAATCTATTGTGGCCTAAGGCTAGTTGACCTGTGGTATCGACTCATACATGAGATTTATTTTAATATATGAATTGGTTAAGTTTTTGTGTGCACTTCATGCTTCTATCTCCTAATTATTGTTGAGGAAATGCTTGCTAACCAATAATCATAATGTTTAATTTGTTTTCAAGCACTTAATAATTATCCCTGTAATTATACTATATAAACCTCAGAAACTACCTTTTCTTGTTAAAGATACTGAATGATGTGCTGGAAGAAAATTTATTTTTATATTTTTATAAGAAACTTAAGATCTGAATTAGAAGAGAAAAAGTTAAGGTTGAACGCTGTACGTGATGGAAAATTTTGTTTTTGGAGAATCTCAACTTGAAATGGGTAGAAAATGAACTATGATATTAGGAGTTTTTAATTTTGGAAAATCTAGTTCCTTTCTTTCATAGTAATGTTATTTCATTCACTCTTGGAATGGAAAGTTGATGTCATTTGATTTGTAAACATATGGCATATCTATCCATAAACTTTAACCAATGAAAAAAAAATCATTTTTTCAATATTTCATTCCTCTGGGGTTTGTTTAGTTCTCATTTAAGTGCTTTAGATATGTGTAGAAATCTCAATTAGGAAACTTGAGGTTTGGGCATGATTCGGCATTCTCGTTTTGGTACCTTGTTGCATTTGTCCTTGCAAGCTATAACAAATGAGAATTGTTCCCCATTGCCGAATGGAACTTGGGGCTTTCACATCAATGGTCAATGTAAAAGGTTTCTTGTAGTTTGTCAAGCTTCTTGTTCTGCCATTAAGGTGCTTGGAGTCTGGAATATTCTCCCAGTTGTCCTTTCAAAACCCTGTGTGTCTGTATGCGCAAATTTTACTTGTTATTGATGATTATAGTTTGTGTCTTCCTTTGGCTTATTATGACAAGGGATGTCAGCAAACTTTTATTATTTTTTTTTCCTGCAATTGGATTGTGAAATGTAATTCACCTTATTGCAACCACCATGTACCTGAAAAAAAAAAAAAATCCCTGTTCTTAGGAAAAAATTATAGCTTTTTTTTATGAAGCATTTTCAGCATTTTTTTTTTACTTTGTTTCATGTCTGATTTGGCATGACAACTTGGGCTTTGTTATTTTGAAGAGCGTGCTATGGTGTGCTGAGATTTATAATGGAGAGTGGGGCAAAGGGTTGTGAGGTATGTCAACTTATTTCCATTGAAGGTTCATATGCATACAGCAGATTTGTTTTCAAAAGCTCAAAATTCTCTTATATTGATGCAGGTTATTGTGAGCGGAAAGCTCCGAGCTCAGCGTGCCAAGTCAATGAAGTTTAAGGATGGATACATGATATCCTCAGGACAACCAGTGAATGAATATATCGACTCAGCTGTGAGACATGTTCTTCTTAGGCAGGTCAGTTGTTTAATATCCACGACCATCGCACAATTGTGGTGCTGGGGCAGTTGTAAACTCTATCCCTAGCTACTGTTTCCTTGTTTAATTGGACAGTCCTTTCATTTCAAAATTCTAATAGTATTGGGATCAATCTGATTATTTATTTTAACGTAATAAATGGTAACAGGGAGTGCTGGGAATCAAGGTGAAGATCATGTTGGACTGGGATCCGAAGGGCAAGCAAGGGCCAATGACACCTTTGCCCGATCTGGTGACCATCCACACTCCAAAGGAAGAAGAAGAGTACGTTCCACCAATGATGCCAACCAATATCGACATTCCAGTCGCATAAATCTGATCTGATGGGATGGGTTGATTTGGGGCTGCAAAATACCTTCTTTGAATTTTCTTATCTACAGTTTTGCATGAGCTTTTCTTCAGTTTTAGTCTTGTTCTTTTAATGAGGGAAGTTTTGTTATCAAATCTTTTTCTTTTATGTACTATTATTAAAACTTTTAATTCCAAAAGTAAATTTTTTTTTAATTCATATCTTGCTAGAAATTAGTTGTTATTAGTATTTTATTTTGTTCTTGTCATCTTCACATGAGATTGCCCGAGGAAAATATTTTTTTTAAAAAAAAAAAAAAAAAACTCTTGAAGAATTGTGTTAATACAATGATAATTCTCAAATGAAAGTCTTCATAACGCTCAATTCAATACAATTTTTTATTTTCATTTTATTAAATTAACAAAAATCAGCAAAAGAGAAGGGGCGGTTAATTTTGCTCCTTGTTTAAAGGAGGCGATATGAGCTGTAGCCTGCTTGGTTTGGTACGATATTTGTGTCTTCTATAGTTTCGCTGTTCTAGTATTAAAAATCATTAGTTCAGTTTGATCATTAACTTTAAATCCAACCAAATCTAATTAAATTTTAAATTTATTAACTAACTGTGCTTATTATTAGTTTTATTCTGTTCAATTCGATTTAATTCGGTTAATTTGGTTCAATTAATTATAAATAAAACTTATTTTGGTTCAGTTCGGTTATCAGCAAATTTCAAGTGAATCCAGATAGATCACACCCTTTAGTACATAAATAATACTATTTTATGATATAAGATCCATCTAGTTACTTGTTAGAAAACAACTCCATTTGCTTGGATTACTATTCGGGGTAATTTTTAGTCAAGAAAATTTTGGATCTTTCACTTTTAATTAACGATGTAAAGCAAAAATATCAAGTATACTGCACTACTTACTTTTAATTATCAAGTATCCTACACTGCATAATTTTGTAATTTCAGAATTTAAATTTTAATATCATAATATTATTATAGTATTGTAGTTCGAAATTTTACATTTAATTAAACAATTTCAACCTCATTTATATTTCTTAAATTAAATAGTTTCTGCTGTATTTTATTTTTTTATTTAGTACCACTGTAAACCATGCATTCTATTTTAATTAGGGGTGACAATTTTTAACATAATTTATTTAATTGATAAAAAATTATAAGTTTAAATTGACATAAAATTAACACAATTATTAAATAAATAATACAATAAAATACGATTAATAATCTTATAAAAATCAAATTTAGAATTTTTGACACATGAATTTATTCATTATATAATTAACTATTTAAGTAATCATGTCGTGTTAATTTATTTATAAATTAATAATTTTATTTTATAAATTTTTTATTTTAATTCTTTTTATTCATATTTAAAAAATATTGAGTTATATTTAAAATAAAATTTATTAACATTTGAGAAAATATTAACATAAATATTATAAGAATACATTAAAATATAAATAAAAAATATTAAACAAGTGACACGATTATAATTTATTTAATTATTTAATAATTATACTGAGTTAAATATTTATTTCTCAACACTATTATTAAATAGGTTGAACTTAGATTAGTGTCTTTTGACATAACATGAACATTGAAAGGTTAAATTTAACATAATATTAGAATAAATTTAAACTTACAATTTTGTAACATACACTTTGGACTTTCTAAATTTATGTTGTGGGAGATGTATAGATATGTCTTATAAATGTATAGATATTTCTTGTATTCCAATCCTCAATAATACCCATAAGTTAAAATCAAAGAAGCATAATTTAATTAAAAATATTTTCTCATATAAAATGATTTAAATTTTGCACATTTATTTTTGGAAAATGCATGCATGCGTGCACTCTTAAATAAGAAAAATGTTGAGCATGATTTGTTATTGCATGTGATTTTAATTAAAAATTTTAAAGTCATGAAATTGACCTCATTGTGTGAATGGAGTATTTTTAAATACCTTTATTGAGATTTGGTGAAATAATAGTTATATTAAAAATTTCATAAAATTAACCAAAAGAAAAAATTCATTAATAATAACTAAAATAGTAAGATGGTTAAAATATTTTTATTTATAATTTTAAATATTAGTAATATTTTTTATATATCTCCCCTAAAATTTTAAAAACTAACACATACTTCTCCTGAAATTTAAAAATTAATAAAAAATACTCTTAAAAAATTATTTTTATATTTAATTTAATTTAATTTAATAAATATACATAAATTATGTACTAATTTTAATATAATAATACTATAAATTACTTGCTCATGTGAAACTATAAATATTTAATTTAATAAACATATATAAAACTAAATGATATAAATATATATAAATAAATTATATAAATTATTTACTTTTATATAAGTATTTTAACTATTATAAATATTTTTATAATTATTGAAATTAGTTAAATTAAAAATTTTTATTTTAAAAAAGATGAAATTAAAATAATTTTATATAAACAAACAATTTATAATACACACACATATTTATATCATTTAGTTTTCTATATATTTATATGTAGGTGTTGTGTTTAAATTAAATTTGTCTTGAAATATTTGTTTAATGTTAGTGAAATTAATTTTCCATAATTTTGTTAGACAATGTGAAATTTTATTATTTTTATTGAGAAATTGTTGAATGTGAAATTAAAATAACCGTAATTGATTAAGCACTATGATTTTGAAGGTAATTTTTATTTTAATGTAAAAGCCATTAAATAAGAAATTAAGTGGAGTGACGGTACTTGAAAATAATATTTATAAAATACGTTAGTTATTAGGAGGGCATTAATGGGGCAATAGTCTTTGTAAATAATGCCTTTTATATGCATGATTATTTTATGAAGTTATTTATAATATAATAATATTTATTTTATTTCATTTTGCTTGAAAATTAATTGTTAATTTTTTATTAAATATTTGTTATAAATGTTCTTGGATTTAAGAAAAAAAATTAAATTTATTCACTTTATTTTTAAAACTTCCTTTATGTGTAAACGTTTACTAGGTATTAGCTCATTCTTATTTTTCAAATTTTAGTAAGACTGAGACTATAATTGAAGTGATAATTGAAGTGATATGGAGGTTTTTCAGCTAAAAGATATATATGTTATATTTTGATATATTTTGTATGTGTAAATATGGATAATAACTGTATAATTTTAAATAATATATATAGATATTTAAGTGATATATATTAATTTTTTTTTGAATATTGAGAAGTAGTCGATGAAATGGAGAATATATTTGAAAATGTTAAAGTTTCATTTGCATTTTAATTACGAGAAAATATTTAGTTTATAAGAGAAAACTTTATCAAAACTTTTAAAAATGGTGCATGGACTTTACATTTATATTGAATTCTATTCATATTGTGATAGATATAGACCAACTTAAATTTAATATACTTAATAATTATGTTAAGAATTAAAAATTTTAATTCTATATAATTATTAATCAATTAAATGAGTTGTAATCAAGTTACTTGTTTAACATTTTTTTTTTTATAAAAAAAGTGATAAATATAATTAAATTTTTTTTAAAAAATATACAAAATATAAAATTAATTTATTTAAATTATAAATAAATTAATATAATATAATTATTTAAATAATTTATTATATTATAAACAGAAGTAGTATCAAAGTTACTAAATTTAAATCTAACACAATAATTGCGTTGTTTATTTTTTCTTAAACGTGCAAATTTCATGTTAGGTTCATGCTAGTTTAACAGTCTTATAAAATGTTGCTACCCTTGTTACATATAATCAATAAAAGTTAATTTTTATTTTAAAAATTTCTGTATAAATAAATATATAAAAATATTAATATCAATATAATGAAGTTACTACTAATATTATACAGAAATAATTTATAAAACATTATATTTACAATTTTTTTTTTAATGATGTGATAATAAATAGTGCTTTTGGAGGCGGGAATATAACCCCGGAGCCATTTTACAGTTCTACCACTCATTGTGACCGTCCAATTTTAAACCTCGTTTCCACCCGTCCGATTACATCAGTTGATCTAAAATTAAGAACGCTAAAAAATATTTAAAAAAATAAAAACAGGAGAGCGTAGATAATATATAAGCAGTCCCTCCTCGCAAAAATTAGGGTTTCCCGTGCTAGAGAGTGAACACAGAGTCCCCAGCGGCGGCAGCAACAGTTCACTGTTGGATTCACAAAAACATGGCCACTCAAATTAGCAAGAAGCGCAAAGTCGGTCTCTTTCGCTCTTAAATATTCCTTTCATTTCTTAGTTACGTCATGGGCAAAAAATAGAACTAAAAAACACACAGACTAATACTTGTGATCGAATTACTTGAGTTTTGATGTTATTGATCTGCTTCTATCTACTTTATGTTTGATTCCCGATATAAACGAAATTAAATACGTAGCATGGATCTTTTGTTTTGATTAACAGCTCCAAAATATTCTGTGAAATATGTTAGATAATCCGTTCTTAAACGGGGTTTTGTGTCTTTTACTTTGATTTTGATTATTAATTTTCAGGTTTTGTTAATCAAATGTGATTTATGGTGAAATGTGTTTTCTTAACAGTTTGTTGCTGATGGTGTCTTCTTTGCGGAGCTGAATGAAGTTTTGACCAGAGAGCTTGCTGAGGATGGATACTCAGGTGTAGAAGTTAGGGTTACTCCAATGCGCACTGAGATCATCATCAGGGCCACTCGCACTCAGAATGTTCTCGGTATATATCCAATTACTTAAAAGTTCTTAATTTCGACCTTGTTCATGATAAATAGTCAATTATCGGTTTTGTTGATTCCATTTTTCAACTGTTTCAGGCAACCAACAAAAACTTTTAAGTTTGGAAAACGAATCAAACCATAATTACCAGATTTTTGACACGGTTTATTTTATAATCATGGCTTTAAGATATGATGTATATATATGTAGCTGTTGCATTTGCGGTTGTATTCGATTTTCGTATTTTATTGGTCTCAGTAAACAAGCTCAGGTTTGCTGTGATGTTAACTTTTTAACTTTTTGTATATCAGGGGAGAAGGGAAGAAGAATAAGAGAGCTAACTTCTGTTGTCCAGAAACGTTTCAAGTTTCCAGAAAACAGCGTGGAGCTCTATGCTGAGAAAGTTAACAATAGAGGTCTCTGTGCTATTGCTCAGGCTGAATCCTTGCGGTACAAGCTCCTGGGAGGTCTCGCTGTGCGAAGGTACATATTAAATTAATGTCACATTGCTGAGTAATTTGTGTTAATGAGTTGTTGATTACCAGTACATAAATGCTAAGTAATTGTAAAGATACTAAATGATGAGCTGGATGAACATTTTTTTAGGTTTTTTTTCCGTCAAATTTTTGGTAAGAAACTTATGACCTGTACGAAAAGAGAAAAAGCTAAGGGTGTGCTGTGTACATGATGGAAAAATATTGAGTTGGAGAAGACTTAACTTGACATTTCTGAAAAATGAACTAAGATATTAGGAGTTTTTTTTATCTTGGATAATCTAATTCCTTTGATATTAATGTTATTTCATTCATTCGTGGAATGGAAAGTTGATGTCATTTGCTTTGTAAACATATGTTAGATCCATCTATAAACTATAAACAATGAGAAAATTACATTTTGAATTGTTCATTCCTGTGTGGTTTGTTTAGTTCTCATTTAAGTTCTTTAGATATGCGTGCAAATCACGGTTGGGAAATTTGAGGTCTGGGCATGATACTGTCATTCTTGTTTCTGTGCCTTGTTAAATTTGTCCTTGCAAGCTTTGACAAATGAGAATTGTTTTATCCCTTTGCCTGATGGAAAAGACTTGGGGCTTTCACATCAATGCTCAATGTAAAAGATTTCTTGTAGTTTGTCAAGCTTCTTGTTCTGCCATTAAGTTGCTTGGAGTTTGGAATATTCTCCCACTTTCCTTTCAAAACCCTGCAAGTCTGTATATGCAAATTTTACTTTTTTTATCGATGTTTTTAGTTTGTAGTTTGTGTCCTCCTTTGGCTTATGACAAGTAATGTTGGCAAACATCTGTTACCTTTTTTTTTTTTCTTTCTGGGCAATGGAATTGTGAAATTTAATTTACCTAATTGCAACTGCCATGTTGTAAAAAATAAGGCTATTCTGATGAAAAAATTATGGCTTTTTTTCTTGAAACATTTTTAGCAATTTTTTTTCTTTCTTTTACTTTGTTTCTTGCCTGATTTGGTATGCAACTTGGGTTTTGGTGTTTTGAAGGGCATGCTATGGTGTGCTGAGATTTATAATGGAGAGTGGCGCAAAGGGTTGTGAGGTATGTCAACTTATTTCCTGTGAAGGTTCATTTGTACACAGCGGATTTGTTTTTGAAAGCTCAATATTCTCTTATATTGATGCAGGTTATTGTGAGCGGAAAGCTCCGAGCTCAGCGTGCCAAGTCAATGAAGTTTAAGGATGGATACATGATATCCTCAGGACAACCAGTGAATGAATATATTGACTCAGCTGTGAGACATGTTCTTCTTAGGCAGGTCAGTTGTTTAACGTCCACTGCCATTGCACGATTATGGTGCTTGGGCAGTCATAAATTTTATTCCTAGCCACGGTTTCTTTATTTAATTGGATACACTGTTCCTCCTTTCATTTCAAAATACAAATAATATTGGGAACAATTAGATTATTTATTTTAACGTAATAAGTGGTATCAGGGAGTGCTAGGTATCAAGGTGAAGATCATGTTGGACTGGGATCCGAAGGGCAAGCAAGGGCCAATGACGCCTTTGCCCGATCTGGTGACCATCCACCCTCCAAAGGAAGAAGAAGAGTACGTTCCACCAATGATGCCCACCAATATCGACATTCCAGTTGCATAAATCTAAATCCGATATGATGGGTTTATTAGCAATAGCAACCGGCAACTTATTTTGTTTTGCTGTCAATCTTGTAGCTAGAAAATACTTGCTTTGAATTTTTCTTGTCTACATTTTGCGAATGAGTTTATCTTTAATTTTACTGAGTGAAGTTTTGTTATCATTTATCTATATATATATATATATATTTAGGTTCATGCATTATTATTTAAACTTTTTTAACTCCGAAAGTACAATCTTTTTTCTTTATTCATTTACCGTGGCCGGAAATTAGTTGCTGTTAGTTTATAGATGATCTTCACCTTTAGTAACGAATGTATGTTTAGAT
>CP135538.1:2598072-2680038 GCA_032402905.1 Khaya senegalensis | reverse complement strand
CCCCACCCTAGTGGATATGGAAAAGCATGGCATGACGCATTAATAGTTTGGTTTTGGCATGCGAAAATCATTTGGAATATAGCATGAACCAAAACCCTTGGGTTGGGAGATATGATGGAGAGAGAAAGAATGAAAGCAATTAAGGCAGACAGACAGACAGTCAGACAGACAGACAGATACCTCGAAGAAGAGAATGAGAGGAGTGGAGTCTCCACAAAAATGTTGTAATATTAGTGGAGTCATCCCACGCCCAACTCAACCAAATGCTGTTTTCTTGCGAGTCCCCACTTGCCCCCTTACCTCATTCTTTTCCTTTGGCAATTAAGTGGTAGCCTTTCCAGTACACACCCACTAGCTACTAACAAGCACATCCCACTCCCACTCCCACTCCCACTCCCTCCCCCACCCCATTTTGTGGCCGGTGTCAGGATTTTGGCTTCATGAGTTTATTAGAGTTGTAAAAATTAAGTTTTAAGGAAAAAATATTTTGCTATTTAGATTTTTATTTATTACTGAGTTTGTTATATAATCGAGAATAATACTTATTGAATACGTGAATTTTGTTTTATTAAAAATTGATATTAATTTTTCACCGACAAAACATAATTTTCAATCATAAGTTGCCAGCTGAATTTAATACACACGTGTCAAATCTGAACCGCGTGTACATAGTAGACCCCACCATTAACCCATGCGGAACAATCTCCCCTGTTTTGTCTCCTCACCCGTACAACTCATTCGATTGAATAAACCTGTAAACCCAGCTCTTACTGCGCATGATGGCTTAAAGATAGATAGCTACAATCACATCCAATTTGTTGGAAATTTTAATCCAACTCACTTGATGATAAAACACGTGTCCCAAAACATTTCCAGCTTGACATTTCACCTCGAAATAATTATTGAAATTCGAAACGCACTATCGCTATGGTTATCAATATTCTCCTTCTAGTGTAGTATAAATGGAATAAAGAAGATACAAATATGACGCAAAATCTGTGGGACTGTCAGTAACAAAATCATTGCCCCGTGTTAACAAACCTTAATCACCCCTTTTGTAGTTATATTATTCTTTTATCACTATAAAAAGCACTAACCCATGGGGAAGAGACTACTCCTGTGTGTTGTTCCTCTTCTTTCTTTTCTCTAGCTGTTCTTTAAGCATCTCCTTAATTTGTGTACTGATTAAGGTTTATTTTTCTTAATCTGAAAATGGGGGAAGCTGTTGAGATGTTCTTTGAAATTGAAAATGGTTTCTCAAAGGCTTGCAACGAGGATAACAATCAAAATGGCCACCAAGATTGCAGTTGGTACGAGGAAATGATTGACGATGATCTCAAATGGTCATTTGCTTTGAACAGGTTTTTAATTAAACAACCTTGTCTTTATATACCTAAATGCATGCAAATATCTATCTCTAGATATATATATATATATATAATTAATCAATTAATTTCTTGTGGATAAGCCCTCTATTAATTACCCATTTTATTTTAGAAAGTATTTTCTTTTCGAATAAAATATATAATAAATGCAAACAAGTTGTGTCTCAACAGAGTGCTGCATAAGGGAACCAGCAAATTTCAGGATATTGTTCTTTTGGACACAAAGCGTTTTGGCAAGGTTGTTTAATATTACCGTTTATTTCCTTCGTATTGGGAGGTTTTTATTTTATTTTTATTTTTATTTTTATTTTTTTTATTTACTCAGTAAAATATTATTTCATTTCAATTATTATTTTAAAGCCGGCCGATTGACTAATTAAATATTATTAAAAAGGGGATTTATTGAATACAGGTGTTGGTGATTGATGGGAAGATGCAGAGTGCTGAAATTGACGAATTCATTTATCACGAGTGCTTGATCCATCCCCCTCTCTTATCCCACCAAAGGTGACTACATTCTTTTGCTCCGAAAATATAAAACATTTTGTCTTCTGAGTACCCAGATTTTCTTTTTGGATCATTGTAGCAAGTCATAAGAATGACTATGAATTATGCAAAAATGGTAAAAAAAAAAAAAAATGTCTTTGCAGCCCAAAAACTGTATTCATAATGGGAGGTGGCGAAGGGTCTGCTGCAAGGGAAGCTCTGAAGCACAAGTCAATTGAAAAAGTAGTCATGTGTGATATCGATCAGGTATTACAATTTTTTATTTGCCAGCAAATTGGAATTGAGTATGCGTGTTTCTATAATCCATGTGTTATGTACTGATATTAGGCTGTGTATTCTATTCCATTCAGGAAGTTGTTGATTTCTGCCGCAGATACCTGACGGTAAACCAAGAGGCATTCTGTAACAAGAAGCTTCATCTTCTTGTTAACGATGCCAAGTAAGTGAAGTAACATTCTTTGCTTGTCCCTATCTCATCAATTGCAAGTTAACCAGTTACACTTACAAATTATTGATAAAATTGTGAAAGGGCTGAATTGGAGAAGAGGAATGAGAAATTTGACGTAATAGTTGGAGATTTAGCTGACCCTGTTGAAGGAGGGCCTTGCTATCAACTCTACACAAAATCTTTCTACGAGCGTATACTCAAGCCTAAGCTCAACCACAATGGCATCTTCGTTACGCAGGTTTGAAATTAAATCCATTGTAATTAATTTATGTTTCTGTTAGGATACGAAGCAATGTTACTAACATATGCAACATGTTCTGGTTTAATAATAGGCTGGACCGGCAGGCATTTTCACCCACAAAGAGGTGTTCTCCTCTATTTACAACACGATCAAACAGGTCTTCAAGTGTAAGTCATCACTCGATAACTAAACTGATTGCGTGCTTCAGCCAATAAATTGTACACAAAGCAAAGCAATTATGCATATGTTAAACCTTATGTTTTGATTTGCAGATGTGGTGGCATACACAGCTCATGTGCCTTCCTTTGCTGATACCTGGGGATGGGTCATGGTATTTATCTATATGTCTGAAGACACAATAAGCTTCTTTTGCAGTTGTTACTTAACTCCTGTTTATTTTAATTTACTTGGTTTGTTTTGGTTGATGCAGGCATCGGACCAGCCATTCTCTATTAACGCTGAGGAAATCGATAACAGGATCAAAAGCAGGATTAACAGTGAATTACTCTATTTAAATGGCGCTTCATTCCTCTCTTCCACCACCATGAATAAGACTGTTTATTTGTCGTAAGTTACTTCACCAAGTGCTACACCAAATTTTCATAAGAGAAACTCATTAAAAGTTAACGAAAAGATTGATTGAAGCGATTTACTTGGTGCTTTTTCAGGCTGTTGAATGAGACTCATGTCTACACTGAGGAAGATGCAAGATTTCTTCATGGACATGGCGTGGCTTATAACCGCTATTGAGGTCTTAAGTAGCCTCAGGTCGGTGGGGGAATTGCTGTACAGAGAAAAGAAAAGAAAACAAAAAAGTTGTGGAGGGTTTGGATATGGAATACAAGTTGAAACTTCTCTAGACAAATCAATTTGTTTAAAGCATTTGGTTTTGGACAATATCTTTTGGCTCCATTGGATTGTTTATAGGATTCAATATTCTATAAACCACCATAATATTACAGCTATAATTATCCAAGTTTATTTATGAATTATGAGGCATTCCTCCATTCAGATTTCTATTTTGGTGTTGGAGATGTTTTCTGTGTAGTTCTATTTTATTTCTAATTGACTCTTCTCCTTTGTTCTACGAGTTTGCCAAGCCTATGTTGATTCTGAAACTAATGCGCCTGAAACATTCTTATTGTTACGCGTAAAGGTGTATAAAATCAGACCAATTATTTGTAGTGGAACAGGCCTTGCATGTGTATACTACTTAGATTAACAAACGACACGATGAAAAATAGCCTCGATATAGCGAAGAGAGCCAAGAGAATTCACAGAACTTTCAGAATTTCCTCAGCTTCGCTTGACAGGATCAAAGTTGGAAACTCCAATGACAGCTCCAACAATTGCGGTAAGGACAACTCCACCAGCAACGACGCTGAGCAAGAAGTTCCTGAGAGAAGGTCAAACGCCAGGGCCAGCTGCCTCAGCCACCTTGAGGAATCACCATTGAAGCTGTCAGTGCAGCTGCTGTCAGTCAGTCTTGTCAATGCCTTTTCTTCAAACAATCCTGACCTTGAAGCCTGGCTCTGGACTTTCGGTTTGAGAACAGAGGTGATCTGACAGGCAATGGCTTGAGGAAGTATTCAGAGCTTGGCTGTTGTAGCCTATTCTGGGTTGCAGAACTCAGTTTCATAGCCATTGGAACTGAGGCCATTTAATACGTGTGTTTGTATTGAAGTTTAGACAGTGGATAGAGAATTGATGAGAGGGAGATGAGAGCGTTCAGAGAGTGTTTGGACAGTGGAAAAAATGATAAAACTCAAGCTTTGGACCTGAAATTACTGATGATTTTGAGCTCCAGGCTTATCATTTTTCCCCTTCAATCTTATCCATTATTTTCTGCTCAAATGTATAATGTAAAGTCATAAAAAGGGACAAAATTGCACAAATCTAAAATAACAAACTAAATTGCATACATTTTAAAAATTAACTAAAACTTTCGAATCTTTTCAAATTATGGCAAAAATATTTAAATAACAAAAAAAAAAAAAACATATTAGACTAAAATACATTAATTTTAAAGTTGGACAATTATTAATATTTTTATAAATTATAAAATATTTAAAATTTTAAAAGTATGACAAATTGGTCCAAAAACTCTCATACCCCTTTTTGAAACAATATTGGTCAAGGCCATAACCACTTTTGGTCACTTTATGCCTTTGTCTCCCTTCACCAGTAGACACTCTCCTGTCACCGAATTTTACACCAAACACTATTTTTTGTGGCCACAACACTAAACACAAGTAAATCTCACTAACAACACTGAACACAATAAAAGCAAATCAACACTTCCAACAACATACATTACTAACGAAATAAAATTACAAATATTTTGCCTAAAAAATAAATGAGAAATAAAGCAAAGATAGAGAAGATGAGAAAGAAAAGAAAAACTATGTTTATGTTTTTGGCTATGGGGTTATTTTGGTCCAATTGTTTACTATTTAGCTTGTTTGGTAAATAAATTATGAAGTTGATTGGTTTGATAAATCTAAAATCAAAAGTAGTTAGTTTGGGAACCTTTTACTTTATTTAATTGTTTCATTCTTTCACTGCATATGAACATCAACCACACCCAAGTCAAAAACAAAAATCTCGTTCGATTTCAAAGGGACTAAAGATTATTTTTTGACAATTTTTTTGAGCATTTTCAGACAAAAAAAGTACATTAGACAAAATAAAATGTTTGAAGTTAGTTGATAGCATATATATTGATGTGAATGCGTGAATTAGAAATCCTAAAACCTACAATTAGATTGATACACCCTTAAGAAAGCAAACAATCAAATCCTAAACTAACCTAAACCAGTTAAAAATTTGTTTCAAGAACCTATATTACAATAAAAAATATTATAAAGGATTGTTCTTTTGATAAATTTAAAGTTTACTCAAGAACAAAAAGAGAAATTTGAATGCTTTTAATATAAATATTATTTACGCTTAAAAAAATCTTATTATAATACGTTAAATCTATTTATATAGGTTAGATTAAGAAATAACCGCTGGTGACTAAAAAAGAAATAAACCTGGCTAGAATAAAAAAAGAAAAGAAATAAAACTGAGTCTTAATTTGTCTAAAACAAAAGCCTTCTTGCATAGACTTTACATAATATTTAGCGTAAATAATAAAAGAAAACATAAATATAAAAAAAACTAAATTAAAGCCCAATCTGCATGGTCTATCAATATCCAACCTTTTGATATGACACATGTCTTTTATATGCTAGGCTATCTTTTTTTAATTTGAATCACGTGAACTAATATTAGAACCTCATCTTTCAAGCTCATCTTGAATGTTGGTGTTTTATTAGATAAACTTATAAGTTTGGCCTAAGTAGATTGCATAAGTCCTTGCATTGCACAATTGATTTTTTTTGACTCTCAATCTTGTTATAGCTTATGTGAAACATGCAAGGGATCTTTGATAACTAGTTTATTATAGTACTAATTATATAAAAGGTTCACTTTGTATACATTATCATTTATTTTCTCAAGGATTTGGAATGGTCTCTCTCTTCTTGGATACAATTTGGATCTTTTATGGGCTACAAACCTTTTCTTTTGTATATGCACCCAAACCCAATCTCCTAGTTCAAAGATTACATGCCTTATTCCTTTATTGGTTTAGGAAGGATATGATTTGTTCGTTTTTGTAATTTGAAGTCTTACCCTTTTATGGATTAACTTTAACCAGTTTTGCTTTCTTTTTCCATATAAACTACCCATTTTATCAATAGGTAAAGGGATCAAATCCAAGGAAAAAAGCAAGATTAAAGTCATAAATAATTTCAAAAGGAGAATAAGAAGTAGTAATATGCTTGGTTCTATTATATGCAAACTCTATGAATGACAAATAATCTTGTTAAGTTCTCAAATTTTTATGAATAATAATGCACAAAAATTGAGTTAGTGTTCTATTAACTACCTCAGTTTGTCCATCAATCTGTAGGTGACAATTAGTGAAAAATAAATTTTTTTTACCTAACTTGTCTCATAAAATTTTTCAAAAATAGCTTAGAAATTTAACATCTATATCTGACACAATACTCCTAGGTACATTATGGAGCCATACTATTTTTTTAAAAAATAAGTCAGCTATATTTGAGGTATTATTTGTTTTATAGCATATAATAAAGTGTGCCAACTTACTAAATCTATCAATTACCACGAAAATAGTCTTTACCTTTTTTTTTTTTTGGTCCTAGATAGCCTTAAAACAAAATTCTTGTATATGTCTACTCATGGTTCATCAAGAATGGGTAAAGATGTATATAATCCATGAGGCAAAATCTTATAATTGGCTATTTTACATATAATGCACCTATTATGTATGTGAATGACATTTCTTCTCATCTTAGGCTAAAAGAAATGCTCATGTAAGATCTCTAAGGTTTTCTTGATTCTGAAATGCTTTATCAATCTCCCACCATATGCCTCATGCACTAATAACTCATGCATTGAATAATTAGGTATATAAAACTTACCTTTTTTTTTTTTTTAAATAAGTAACCATTATGCTTGTGCAATTTATCAAATGCTACCTTATCACATGTCATATATGTATCAGCAAAATTAACATCATTGGTATATGTATTGTTTATATATTCAAACCCAAGCATTTTAGCACTTATAAAAGTAAGAAGTATGTATCTCCTCAATAAATCATTAGTAACTATGTTTTTTTTTTCCTTATTTATATCAGATGACATAAGAAAATATTTTAATATACTTCACCCATCTAGCATACTTTTTGTTTAATTTAACTTGGCTCTGAAGATGTTTTAGTGACTTATGATTGGTATAAGCCATAAATAGCGTTGCTACATATTTAAAACTCGAAAAAGAGCATAAAGTTCTTCATTTTATGTGGAGTAATTCAGAGCTGCTATATTTAACTTCTCATTGAAAAAAGTTATAGTCCGCTTATCCTACATCATTATTGTTGTAGTCCTTATTTCTGACCCATCATATTCAATCTCAAAATTTTTGTTAAAGTCAATAATGCTAACACATGTATATAACATAACTTTGCTTTAATATTAATAAATCCACTTTCTTAGTCAATGCTTTAATGAAATCAGGCATTCCTTTTAACTATCTCAATCAGTGGTGCAACAATAATGCTAAAATCTTTTTTAAAAAAACCTATAAAAGCTACTTAAGTCATGAAAACTTCTTACCTTAATGATGGTTTTAGGCGTTGGCCACTTTTTGATGGCTTTAACTTTTTCCTTATTCATTTCAATACCCTTTGTACTAACAACATAGCTAAGAAAAACAACTCTTTTTTTTAATACAAAAAGTACATTTCTTAAAATCAACATACAAGTTTTCATGTCTCAAAACATCAACCACACATCTCAAATGCCTAACAGGTTTTCTAAACTCTTGCTTTATACTAGAATGTCATCAAAATACACTACTATAAATTTTTTTATGAATGCATACAATATATGGTTTATTAATCCCATAAAAGTATTGGGTGCATTAATAAGACTAAATGATATAACCAACCACTTATAGAATCCATACTTGGTCTTAAAGGTAGTTTTTCACTCATCTTCTTTTTTCATCCTAATTTGATAATATCCACTATTTCAAATTTATTTTACTTAAAATACATGACACATATAATTCATCATACATATCACTTAATCTAGGTATGGGATGATGATACTTTATCGTTATATTGTGGATTTTCCTATAATCAATGCACATTCTCCACATTTTATCTACTTTTTGCACTAATAGAACTCGTACACACAAGCTTATGCTTTCTCTCACATACTCTTTGCTTATTAACTCCTTAACTTACCTTTAAAGTTTGTTCATCTCTTTTAAATTACTTTAATAGGTCAGTCAATTTGGAATAACAACTTTAGGTACAAAATTAATTTAGTGTTCAATGCCTTTAATGGCTTGCGGTGCACTACAAATTTACTCAGGGAACATATCCTCAAACTTTTGCACTAGAAAAACAGCCACATTAGGAAGATATTGGTTAGTTTTATAAAAAAATAAGGTATGATTCTTTGCATGCTAACAAAATCATAGGTTGGTCTAAATTCTCCTAATATGAATGTTATTCATGTCTAAAAAATTCTTTATTACAATGCATTCAATCCCTTTATATAGACTAAGTTAAGAATAACCGTTGGTGATTAAGAAAAGAAGGAAAGAAAATACAACCAAGCCCTAATTTGTCTAAAACAAAAGCCTACTTAAATGAGTCTTATAAAATGTTCAGCTCAAACAATAAAAAAAATAAAAATATAAAAAAATTTAAATAAAGCCCAATCCACAAGGTCTATCAATATCTAGCCCTTTGATATGGAACATGTCTTTCACATGCTGTGTTGCCTTTTTTTTTTTTTTAACTTGAATTATATGAACAAAGGCTAGATTATTATCTTTCAAGTTCATCTTGAATGTTGGCATTTTACTAGATGAACTTGCAAGTTTGGCCCAAGTAGATTGCACAAGTCTTTGTATTGCTTTTTTTAATTTTCTTTACTCTTGATCTTGTTATTGGCACATGTGAAACATACAAAAGATCTTTGAAAATTAGTTCATTATAGTACCCATCATGTATTTTTTAGAATTAGACACTAAATTAGGGTTAAAAAAAAATTGTATAATTTAGGGTACCTTTTTAAACAAATTTTTTTGCTACTTTGCATATACAAGATGTATTTTTGCATTTTTTTTAATGACTATTTCAAAGAATTAAGTAAGAAAGCATATTTTTGCACTTGCATTTTACTTCTTCTCGGTGAACCTTATCGAAGAAAAATAATAGATTATCATCCATCTCTCAAATTTCATGAAAATTTTTTGTATATTGATTGAAAAAATTGCAAAATTAGACCAAATTCTTTTAATAAATTTTATTGATAAAATTTTAAAATAGTATTGAATTCTCTCGATGAAATTTATTAAAAAAAAATATAAAACAGTACTAAACTCCCTCAATGAAATTCATGGAGGTATTTAAGTTTAAAACTATATTTTTTCAATAAAACACATATTGTTATTTTTTTTGGTGTTGCCAAAAATTGTAAACGAAAATAAAAATTAACTATAAAACTATGTTTCATTTTTAACCTTAGGATTTCCTATAAATTTTTACTGGATCTACAGTTTTATTAGCTAATTCATGCATTTCACCAAACCAAGTATCTACAATAGTTTATTAACATCAAATTATTTGAATGATGAAACAAACATTAAAAATATATGTTATAATTTAACAAAAATAAATACATAATATTAATAATTTTGCTCCTTTTGACGATTATTAACAAAAATAAAAGCATAATATTAATAATTTTGCTCTTTTTGATGATTATTATTGTATCAAAGTTGTTTCAAGTAATTTATGTTAATTAAGAGAGTACCTTTAAATGAAGAATAAATGAGATTGGATTATTTTGAGTGAATTTTTTTTTCTTTCTATTAACTTAAAGAAACCAAGAAAAAAACCTAATAATTAAAGTTAGGTGATTTTCAAAATTGAATGTTTTGGCTACAAAGAAAAAGAAAATGTAAAGTTGATAATTATTAGCTGTTGGCCTTTGAGTTATGCCATTTAACAAAAAAAGATTGACATTTTTAGTTGAGTTGTCACTTTTGTAATAATATATGAAAAAATTTTACTCTTGCTTTTGGAGGATAAGGTCATCCTTCAAGATTTGATCTACTTACAGATAATATTTTATTATAATAATGTGAATCGTAATTTCAAGTCCTTAATTCTATCATAATATATTTATAGCGATCCCAAATTATTATTTCTAAAATTAGAGCCCAATTGAGTGAATTGAGCTGTTATTAGACACTTGTGTACAAATTTGTTCCATGTATTTGTACAAAATTAAGATCCATACAATAGTTTTATTTATAAAGATATGCCATTAATTAAGACTAAAAAATCAAATACTGGTAAAACCCTGCAACATGAATTACAATTTTAGCAAAACATATGATTGCAGGTAAAACTTCTAATTTTGGACTTGTGGAGCAGTTAGAAGAAGCTAAGTAAAAAACTGACCAGCAAACTTAATGAAAGAATCCAGCATTCTACATAATGCTATAACAGAGATTTGATACTACAACTTTTTCATACATGTTTTCTTACTATTACCACCAAAAGCAATTGTCGGCAATCATTTGCTGGAAATTAGTTGTTGCTTTTGTCGTACTATTGGCAAGATGAACTTGTTGGATAGTAGGTTACACTTTATATTCAATTGTTCAAAAAATCTCTTCAATTCAGTAACCAGTTCACTCCTTCATTTGTTCTTCTCTCTAAATTCTTGAAAGTTCATCGTGTGATTATTATAAAGTTGTTGGTGCACCATAATTACGCTATAATTTTTTTACAATTTAAGGGTTGCGGTGATTACACAAATTACGTTTTACTTACCACCTAGATGCTTATTTCTTGAGTCCCTTGTGATTTCTCGCTCTTAAATTCATTTTCGTGTTTAGTTGCTTGCACGTAAATATGTTGGAAAAATAAGATAACTCTTAAATATTTCACAACTTGTAGGCAAAGAAGACAACTTTTAACCTTGACCTAAGTTTAAGCTATTCTAAGACAACTCTTGAAGGATAACTGAAAATAAAGAAAATGCTAACAATTTGTTATAAAATTTACTGAATTAATCTATACTTTGTTTACATGATGTATGGCTGTATTTATAATAATAGTAGCCCTTTAAATTCTTTATTTGATTTTAACATAAATTTTTAATTTAACTAATAAAAGGATTCCTAAGTTATCTATACCTAGAAAAAGAAAACTCCTACTTAAATTTAAATTGTTGGCTTGTTGTATCCTACTTGATGCCAATCTCGTTGGCTTATGATAATTTTCAGATTTTCTGATGATGTTAAAATTCTTTTTGGTGTGAAATTCCTTTATCTTTATGGAGAAAACCAGGGCCTTAATTCTGTTGATGGGTTTTATCGCTGGTCAGGTCATGGGCTAATATAGCATTTAGCGATTCCATTTTCTCACAAAACTTTTTGCTACAATTAATATTTCTTACTGATGCTTGCTGCTGGTTGCTAGATGTTAGCATGTGTGCGTTGATGGCCCATGACATATGGGCACTCGTGATATGTGGTGAGTTATTATTGGTGGCATACGTGTTAAGTAGGCCTACGTTTGTGTTGTCGGATATGTTTTGTGGCATCTTGCTTATGCTACAAAGTATTTCGTGCATGCTGCTCGGTATCTCACACATGCTACTTAGCATCTTATATGCATTGCTTGTTATCTCGTACGAGTTGCTTGTCAACTCGCATGCATTGCTCGCGCTGTAGTGTACAATTTTGTGCATGATGGCATGTAAGGTGTGCATAGCTTGTCATGTGTTTATGTGCATTACTTTTGTACTATTGTTTGCTACCTAAACGTAGGCATATGTTGCCTATGGGCTATCACGTGCTATTTGAGTATTAGTATGCGCAATGGCTTGCATTACCTATTGAGTGCTTGTGTATTTAATAAGATTTTGGCGTGCTAAGCCTCCTTATGCTAGTGGATTTTCTTTATATATGTTAGGCTTTGTTGCTATGTATATTTTTTGTCCCTGCTTTCAATACCTTTGTTACCTCTCGTGCTTCTTTTGCTTTTCAAGGTTTTCAACAATCCTTTTTTCTTAGAGAATTACCTATCCTTAAGCTAAAAATTGAGGAATTGTTATTGGATGTCATTATAGTTTTTCCAATGAGCCTCATCTTTAGGCATTGATTCCATCAGATCAGTACTCTCTACATTTGTCTTTTATTACAATCATAACTAATTTTGTTGAAGCCTAAGGCTTTCCTCGGTTGTTATCCTATTTGACCCTCTTTGTAGGCATTCGGTAAACCTGTGACTATTTTTTTCTCATATTCAAATTCCTTCCTCAATAAAGAGACATGAAAAATATAGTGAAGTTGTGAGTTCAGGAATAATCTTTATCAATAAGTTACAACTTTAATTCATTCGATAATTTTGTAAGGAATAAAGTATTTTTTAGCCAACTTAGTTGTGGCTGGTTTGCCAATGCGGAGTTGCCTTTTGGAATAGATTTTGATGTAAACAAAGTCTTAAATCTCAAATTTTATCTCCTTACGTCCTTTATTAATTTGTTTCTTTATTCGATCCTTACTTTGTTTGAGCTTGTGCTTAAGTTTCTTGAGGGCTTCATCTCGCTTTTAAAGTGTGGTCTCCACTTTATAAATTATGCTATTTTCCATTGTATAGCTTACTAAGCATAGTAGTACTTTACCAAATATTGCTCGATACAAAGATATTTTGATGTCTGCATGGTAAGTGGTGTTGTGCTATAATTCTACCCATAGTATGTAGTTCTCTCACTTATTTTGTTGGTTGTAACATAAATACTTTAAATATTACTTTAAAGTTTAGTTAGTCACTTCACTTTGGCTATTAGTTTGAGGATGAAATGTCGATGATGTTATGAGATTGCTTCATAGGTGGGTGAAGTATTTTTTCTAAAATTTGCTCATAAAAATCATATCTCTATCAGATAGCATGGTTCTAAGGATGCCATTAAGTCGAACAATGTGTTTGATAAATTTTTGTACAACTTTTTTTTATGGTGTAGGGTTGCTTGAGTGGCACAAAATTTGTGTTCTTACTAAGTTTGTCCATTATAGTTAAGATGACTGTGTATGCCTTACTATTCGGCATTCCTATGATGAAATCCATTATAAGGTTTTCCCATACTTATACTGGTACTAGTAATGGCTAGAGCAAGCCTTTGGTTTTGCCTCCTTTAGATTTAGATCGTTGGCAAATGTTGTATTCACTAATCTTTTTCTTGATGTCAATTTTGAAACCTTCCTATTAGAAAAAAAACATGATCCTCATGTAAATGCAGAACCATTTGGAATGGCCCCATTCTTTTGAATTGTGAAAGCGGGTAAGATTTTGTCTCTAAATTCTATTGTGTTAGGTACATAAATCTGTTGTTTGTGCTAAATCTACCCATGTTTGAGTGAAAACTTGTTAACAGATGGTTCAAAGTTGATTTGCTCGGTGAGCTATTAGTTATGGTTGTTGAGTAATATAGCTTAATTTTTGCCCATACAACCCATTCCACTCCACTGATGGCAGTAAGACATACTTCATTGGGTTTTCATATAACTCACAATATTTATCCCCTATTACTTCTCGTTAAAGTATCTGCAACTTTGTTTTCTTTGTCTGGTTTGTAGACTATGTTGTACTCATATCCAAGTAACTTGACTAGAAATTTTTGTTGCTCAGAGGTAATGATTTTTTGTTCTATTAAACTTTTTAACGATTGTTGATTAGTGATGATGGTAAATTTTCTTCCAAGAAGATAAGATCGTCACACTTTTATTGTATAGATGATAGCTAACATCTCCTTTATATATACTAACTAATTCTTTTTCATTGGTCCTAAAGCCTTACTCATGTAAGCAATCGACTTTTCTGCTTGACTAAGAATGACACCAATGCCATTTTAGCATGCATTGGTATATAACTCAAATGGTCGACTAAAATCAGGCAATGCCAAAACGAAAGTCTCGCATATGACTTCCTTGATAGTTTTGAAGGTTGATTCATTTTTTCTGTTCGTAAGAAATTGTATTTCTTTAACAAATTAATCAAAGGCCTTGCAATAGTGCTATAGCTTTGGACAAATCATCGATAGTAGCCTGTCAAACCTAAGAATTCTCTAAACTTTGAGACATTTTTAAGAGTTGGCTATACTTGCATTGATAAACTTTAACTTTTTCACTAAAAATTATGTGTCCTAAATACTTGTGTTCTTACATGAATGTGCATTTGGATGGCTTAATGAAAAAGTGATTAACCCTTAAGACTTCCATTACTTTCTTCAAGTGTTTAAGATGGTCATTAATGTTTTTTGAGTAAACCAAGATGTCATTAAAGAATACTAATACAAATTTGCTTAAGTAAGCTTGAAAATGTCATTTATGGCAGTTTGGAAAATGGAAGGTGCATTGCATAATCCGAAAAGAATGACAAGGTAGTCATAATGTCCACTATATGATCCAAAGGCCATTTTATGCACATATTTTTTCTTTATTCAGATTTGGCAGTAACCAGCCTTTAAATCAAGCTTGGTGAATAGTTTGGCACCATGGAGTTCGTTAAACATGTCATTAATGGTTGGAATTGAAAATTGTTTTTTAATGGTGGCTTGGTTGAGAGCTTGGTAATTAGTACAAAATTGTCAAGTTTTATCTTTCTTTCTTACAAGTAAAATGAGTGATGAAAATAAAGAAGTGCTAGGTCTTATGATACTTTTTGTAATATTTCTTCAACTTGTGTTTTTATCTCATTCTTTTGAAAGTGAGCATATCAGTAAAGTGCCACATTGATGGCTTTTCTTTCCTCAATTAATGGGATTGCATGATCATAAGGGCATGAAGGTGATAGCCCTTATGGTTCTCCAAAAATATTCTTAAATTGTTTGATCAAAAGTCTCATTATCGAAGGCATGTATTCGTCTATTTTCTGCCCCTTTTAATAGTATGTTACTCGGTGGGATGTTTTACTTGTATCACTTATGACTAGAAGAATGACGTAGCATTAGCCCTTGTATTGTACAGATGTTCAATGGTGTTCGCCTTGTAAAGATGTATCGTAATGGGAGTTGATGCCTTTTAAATGCATTCTTTGTTATTCCATATGAAGCGTATGGTCATTTTTCTATAATCAAAGGTATTTTTACCCACTAATTTTAGCTAAGTATTGCCTAACATAATATTAAAACTTGCTAAGACTAGAACATGTAGTTCTGTATTAATGTCGATACTTTAAATCTTTATCTTTACTACTTTGATCACTTGGGAGCATTTGAGATTCTATCCATTTTTACTTCAAATGGTTTAACACTTTCGAGTGATAATTAAAGTTTTTTGACAAACTTGTTATTGGTAAAGTTGTGCGTGGCTCTACTGTCTATTAATATAGGTTCTTTTTTTCCATTAATAGTTGCCAATAGCCTCATAATAGTGGGCTTAATTGCTACCTTATTACATTAAGATTGATTTCTCCTTATGTCATATTTCTAGGGAGTTTACTTTATTTACATTTCCCTCACTGCCCATAAGGGTTACTTGTTCCTCTTTGTTGCTAGTATTATGCTCTTCATCACTTATGGTTTCTACGATATTAAATTGCTCTCAATTTTTTTTTATTTATGGCATATTTGCCATTTCTCATTATATTTGACACCAAAACCTCTTCGATTCTTTTTTTTTTTTTTACTTTTCGGTGAATAATTTAAGGGGCTTTTTTGATCTTGGTAGTGCGGTCTTGATGGAAAACGATGATTTTCATGATTTTTCAAAAGGTGTTGTTACATTATGGCCAATTCTATTAATGTTTCTTTCATAATTGATTAGTCTTGCTAGTCGGATACATTGTGCGAGAGAAGTTAGGTTTCTCATCTTTATTTTTTTGTTTAATTAAGGTACAAGGCCATTGAAAAAAGGTGCCTATGAGTGCACTGTCAAGCTAATTTCCTATAAGTTCGACTAATCGCTCAAACTCTTTAAGATAGTTCTTAAGGGATCTATCTTGCCTAATCTTGGCTAATTGTCCCTTAAAATTTGTCTTGTTGGACAGGCCAAATCGGTTGATTAATTCTTGTGTAAATTTAGTCTACCATATTATTCTCCCATCATGTGCGTAAGTGGACCTAAACCATTGTCACCATTGGTTAACTCCCCTACAAAAGTGATATAAAGCAAATTCAATTCTTTCATCCCTTTTTATAACATGCTTTTCGTAATAGAATTCAACTTTGAAAATCCATTCAGTTATATCTCCATTCTTAAAGGTGAAAAACTCAATTTTTACTTGGTTTGATATAATTTCCAAGGCTATAATTTTGTTGCCTATTGTCATTTTTTGGTGGCTGCTAATAAGCTGCCTTATGATAACCTTTCGACTTCCTTGGTTGCCACAATGATGGCCCCTCATCCATGATGTTTTTGTTGCTACATTCCTTATAAAGGTCAGGTGATTGGTTAAAATCGGGGATGGCTTCTCTTTTACTTCATAAACTTACCCATAAGTTTCCTCTTTTTTGGAATGGAATTTACTCTCGGTTTGTCTCATTTTCTTGCTCATGAGGCCTTATAATCTTAGATTGTGGCCTTTTAAATGGTAATGGTCGTACGTTATTTCTTGTTGGATCTTCTTAGCTTTGTTTGCTTCTGACTCTTGGTACTTGGAACATGTCTCTTTTTAATTGAACCATAGAATGGATTATGGGGCAAGTTGCTGCCCAACTTGCCTATTTACTACATGTTTGTGGGAGTGGCAGGGTTTTCCCACGTTAAGCCTTCATATATTGATGGATTTCCCCTACATATATTAGCTTTTGTTGCTATGCATGCTTTTTATAACTGCTCTTAGTACCTTTGTTAGCTTTCACACTCTTTCTGCCTTCTAAAGTCCTCAACAATAGAGAGCCACATTTATCTTGTTCACATTCTTAATTTCCTCTATCATCATAGTATGGTTAGGATACTAATTTTGAGGAGTTTTCTCCAAATACATGACCATACATCAAAATGTCTAAATTTAAGAACATATATAACTTTAAACTTAAACAAGTTGTATAAAGGAACTTGAGAAAAAAAATAAAACAATCATGTATAAGGACATTGATTCGACAATGAAAATATAAGTTTGTTATAATATTTTTACACATTAAAGTAGGAATTTGGGTTATATTCAACTTACTTTTTTATTTTCTTTTTCGCTAATGCAATCCTTTCAATTGGTGACGTAAAATCAATTGAGAATTTAACTATATCACCCATATCCGAACTTTAATTGTAGTTGCTGATAGGCTTTGGATAATATATCTTTTAGTTATTAAGTGATAAGAAGATGGTTATTAATAAGTTCATTTCTTACAATCAATAACTTTAGGTGTCCATTTGTTAGTCAGCGATAGTTGTACTTTCATAACGTAATGAAATGAGACAGCTTTAAGAAGTTACCGAAATGTGATCAATAACACAACGGTCACCAACATCAAATGTATGCATCACAAATACAAATATGATAGTTTCAAGTATAATCTTACAGATGTTTCCATACACAAAAGCTACAACCATAAGTTACGACGAGAGGATGACAATAACTTTTGTTGTTGCAATTTTCATTAAAAAGATCCACATAATAAAAAAAAGTCACAACAATTAGGATCCTTGTCATTAGTGTGTTCAAGTGGTTTACAAATAGTTTTTGTGTCATTTAAAGCATGTGCTAGTGCTTTTCTATTTTTGTAAACCTTCACCTGTACAACATCTAAAACATGTATGTTACTAAAAGAATCCCAACTAAAGAAACAAAGATTTCCTTTCTTTGTAACATAAAGATTGAGCTAGCTAAATCAAATATATCTTAAACTTGTTAACTCACATATGCATTACCAAACTCGAAACACAATAGACCTGATTCGTCAGAGAAGTTGAAAATTTCTTTGCTTCTTTGGCTTTAAAATTTCATTACAAAAAACAAGTAATAAATTATTAACTTCTCTTTTTCTTCCCCATCTTATCAGCAGTGAATTAGAGTATTAATAATATGACAGTTTCTTGATTTCATAATTTCAACTCGACATAACATAGAGAAGTAGAATTAGACAAATACAGTCATATAAATCGATGGAGCTAAAAGAATTGAAACATTAACAAAAAAAGGTGAATATTTATAAAGTAAATAAGTAATCTTACCACCTAGTATGTTAGAGCCTTCTTATCTATTTGTCCTTTCTCCCATCCTTTAATCAATTGGAAAATAAGATCAACCTCCTTCTTAATCATAAATCTTATGAGGTCTTCGTCCTTGATGTACTTATCCATCTAGATAAAATTTTCAGGATATATATAAAAAAGAGAAATGAACAACAACACAGTTAAAGCACCAGTAGAAATAAAAAATATGTCACTTGGCACTAGGCTGAGTAACATTCCTAAAATTATGATATGCAGTAGCTCTTGCATCCATTTCATTTGTGATTTCCTTAACTGCTTGTTTACCACCATCATTTGCACTTTCATATAATGTATTGGAAATTGTAGACAGACTTAAATTCATGCCAACATGTGCTAATGCAAATAGGGATGACAAAAATTTTTGCAAAACGGAAGCTCGTAAGGGTCATTTCGTTGAAAATTGGAGACAAAATTGTTCTCAAATTTAAAAATGGGATAAGGAGGAAATGTATTCCCATTCCCATTTTCAAAATAGGACAGGAATGGGAATAAGACAATTTTCACCTTATTTCTTTGTTTTTATATTATAATATATTTAAAATTAAAAATAACACACACACACACACACACACACACTCACACATATAGACACACTTGTATTCACTTTCTTGTTAACTAAATATTATAAAAAAAATATAGTAATTAATTCATATTAAATTTTAATATATTAAGATAAGATTAATAAAGAAAAAAAAAACTCTCGAAATTTTATTTTCTTATTTACTAAATAAAATATTTTTTCTACAAAATTAATAAAAAAAAATTTAATATTTTTTTAGAAAATTTAATAAAACACTAACACTTTATTGAATTTAATTTAAACAAATTTGATTTTTTATTATTTTTTATTAAGAATTGAATTTAAAATTTATAGGCATATTAATTTATTAATATTAATATATAAATTAAAATAAAATAATTTATTTATAGATGTTAATTTAATATTTATATTTAATTTTGTTAGTATTTTGTATAAATTTATTTATTTAATATTAATAAATAAAGTGGAAAACGAAAGGAGGATAGAAATTTTTTTCTTTTCAAAATGGAATGAGCCATACCCGTCATCCTCTATTGCCATCCCTAAGTAAGTCAATCACAGTAATTCGAGGTTAAATTAAATTTTTTGTTTACCAAGTTGAAATTTAGGTGAAAAGTTAGGCAATCAATTTCCCAAATTCTTGACAAAGAATTAAATAAATTGTGTTGAGAGTAAATAATGAATTGAAACAATGTATTGAATATAGTAATTGAGGAAAATGCATAATGAAATATTTGGTTAAACTTTCACTTTCATTGAAGGCAATAAACGAGAAAGCCTTTGCAAGAAAAAATTGGATTAAAAAAGGAAGCTCTTCTACATATAGGAAAGAAAACAACTCCGAAAAGTCGAAACAAGACCAAACATAATAAACCTTTTGATGAATGGTGAATCATATATACTAATTTAATTAAAAAGCAAATTAGAGAAAGGAACAAAAGCAGTTAAGATTCTTTGCAGAAGTAAAAAAAAAAAAAATTAAGAAAAATATGATTTTAGTAAAATTATAAAGAATTAAGGAGGGTAGATATTAGAGTCTCAACTTTTGTTAACAAACACAGGAGAATAATCAATACATCCATGGGTAAATTATGACAAAATCTAAGAAATGACGGATTTTGAAAGATTTTGTTGAAGAAAAAAATAGCACATGGAAGAAATTTAGCAAAATTAACAAAAGGTTGCATTTAATTGCTCTAAATGGAGAAAATTCATCTTCAAAAAATGAATTTAAACATTTTAAAAAATAGAAATCATAGGAATAAAAATAGGTGGTGAGAAAGTACTAGTTAAGTCAGTTTGGGTGAATAATTGGTTCAACCATTCGGTTCCAATTTTTATATTTGTGGAACCAAAACTAAATTGAAATGAATTGATTCAATTTTAAATCAAACTAATCAATCAGTTTCTTTTAGTTTCATTCAATCTAGACTCACTGCTCACCCCTAAACTATTAATAATAAAAAGAAAATTAAGGTTTGAAATGTGCTTATTGTTGAGAATATTTGAGATGGTAAAACTTCAGCTGATGTGGCTTATACAAATGACTTAGAAAACAACTCAAAAGAAATTTAGAAATCTACTCAAATTATCACAAATAGTTGGGGTGAAGAATTCATTAGACAAGTCTGCAACAATAGCTACAGCTAGCATTTTTCAATCACTATTTTATTCTGGTAACAAAATTTAATCTAAAGGTTGTAATTGATCCAAGTAGCATACATGTGCAGGTGGATTATTTCTCAGCTTTCTTGCTTCCTAATATTTCTTTTGAATATATGCAACACTCTTGTATTGTTCACGATTAAGAGAAGAAATAGAATTAGTTCACAATATATTTTTCAATTTTTCAAATTGGTATCAGAGTTACTCAATAATGGCAAACAATTATAGTAGCAACTCTCAAAATATAACCATTGCCTCAAATACATAAAGTAGCGGAACATTCACATTCAATACACACATAAAACTTATAAAAAACATGACATGCTCTTGAAATCACATGTGTTGCCAAACATTTGAGCAAATGGCTTGGACAAGTTCATAGATTGAAGCCAAACCATTCCCAGGCGTATGAATGTCACCACAAATGATCAATGAAGTGTTATAACATGAAAAAATCTAAAATTTTAAACATGTTTCAAGCAAGATCAGATGTTAATGGGATGGCTCCTGTGATTAATGACTGAAAGTGTGCTTGCATCCATAACACAATGTGACTCTTCAAGAGAGGTATAGGCTACCCTAGCTCGACTTTTTTCTGCTTAAACTACTGCAAGGACCATGCAACTTAGATCACAAATTTAGAACAACAGAAAGGAGTCCTTGTACATGGATGAATATTACCACAAGATGAAAAGCTTCATTGACAGCTTGAAAGCATGAGGAATTAGACTGTTAGATAATGAATTTGTCTTCTTTCTAATAGAAAGATTAGGCTTAAAATATGATTTTTTTAATAGTTAATATTACACATAAGGCTAATAAGTTACCTTTACAAGATGTCTATGCAATGCTTTTTAGTTTTGAAAACAAAATTGAAAAAAATCTTACTATTATCAACATGAACCTACAATCTAATTTCTCAATAAATCTAGCCCAACAAGGTGGATTTCAAAAGAGAAATTGAAACTTTGCTGCCAAGCTTGGCTTTTAGAACACCTCCAATACTAACTTTAATACATTTCACAAGGCAGAGGTAAAAGCAGATTTGGAAATAAGGCAAACAAGCCAATATGCCGAATTTGTAGCAAGATTAGTCATGCTGCATCCAGTTTCTTTCATAGATTCAATAGTGATTTTGTTTCATAACAAGGTGGAAGATCATTGATAGTGGTGCCATAAACTATATCACCAATAACATCAACAATATGAATTAAGTTGCAGAATACAATAAGATTGAATAGTTGGCGGTTGATAATGGAGAAAAACTCAAAATCTCTCATGTTGGGCGTGCAACCATCACATACTCATTCACCTATTTATCTAAAATACATTCTTCACATTTCTGATAACCAAAAATCTTATCAATGTTTCTAAATTGATTTATGACAATAACTTAAGTTCTAAATTGATTCAGTTTAGTTTAAAAGAACTAGAGTCTATATTGTCTTCATTACTAGCAAATTCAAATGGTAAAAACAATGATCTAAGGGCTGAAAATATTTCAAATCTTTGGCATAATAGGTTAGGATATCCTTATGTAACAACCATTAGATAAACTCTTACAAGTTGTAAAATTGATGTTGCTAATGAAAAATAATTTCGTGATTTCTGTAGTGCTTATCAGTTAGGAAAACTCCATAGATTCACATTCAAAAGTTGTGAAACAAGAATTAAAAAATCATTGGAACTTGTTTACTAAGATGTTTGGGGTCCAACCCCACTAATATCAAATCAAGGATATAGTTATTACATAGTGTTCATTGATGATTTTAGCAACTTGGCTATTTCTCTAACCCAAAAATCTAAATCAGTCACTACATTTAACACTTTCAAAACACAAATGGAAAAGTACTTTAATAGAAAAATCTCTTTAGTGTGACATTGGATGGGTAGGGGAAAAGGGGCGGTGTGTGGAAAGTTAGAATAAAAGGCTTTTGAAAACTATCTTAACAAGGAGGGAATACGCTTAAAATACTTTTACCTTTACACTCATAATCAGAATGGCATGGTTAAAAAGAAACATAGACATGTTTTGGTAGGAGTTAATTAATATAGTAGTTTATGTCATCTACATAACTTTTTCTTACTATAAACAACATATCAATTCCAACAAATCCCATCCAAGCCTTAAAAGATCCTAGGTGGAAGTTAGCCATGGAAGAGGAATACAATGCATTGATACAAAATGATACTTGGACTTGGTACTATATAAGGATGATTAAAACTGGTTGGGAACAAACGGACGTTTAAGGTCAAAGAAAACTCATAAAGAAGTGTATGTAGGTTGAAAGCAAGGCTAGTTACCAAGTGACCTCATCAAACCCTCGGCATTAACTTCTTTGACACTTACAGTCTTGTTGTAAAGGGCTTTATAATCATATTAGTACTTAGCTTGGCACCAAATTTTGTTGGAATATCAAACAATTGGATGTTAACAATGCATTCTTAAATGAAGAATTCTTTGAGAATGCATACATGCACCAACTTGAGGGAATAATTGTAAAAAAATAAGCCTAGTTATGTTTGTAAACTTAAGAAAGTACTTTATAGGTTTCAGCAAGCTACTAGAGTATAATTTGACAAACTAAAAACAAAGTTGTTGACTTGGGGTCTTGAGAGCTCATAGTTTGATGTTTTCTTGTTCTTTAAAATATTAGGTGAAGACATTACAATCATGCTAATCTATGTTATTGATATAATAGTAACTAGCAACAATAATAATTTGATTAAAGATTTGATTTAGAGACTTAGCAACAAGTTCTCACTTAAGGATCTATGCGAGTTGTATTATTTTTTGAGCATCAAAGTCAAAAAGATAGATGGCGCACTGTTCATTTTATAGACCAAGTACATACAAAACCTTCCCAATAAGGTAAACTTTGAAAATTGTAAAGGCATAAGCACTCCTTTATGTGCTAGACTGAAAACTCAGTAAAATGGAAGATTATTGCTTTTCTGAAAACTCAATAAAATGAAAGATTATTACTTTTCTGATCAAACTTTATATAGGAGTGTAATTGGCTACGTATAGTATGCAATCTTGACACAACTAGATCTTTTATTTGTTGTCAATAAATTAAACCACGTCATAAAAAATCCTATGCAAGCTTATTGGATTGCTTGCAAAAAAGTACAAAGATATTTAAAAGCCACATCAGTATATAGTTCGGAGTTCTAGAAGTCAAGCAACACAAATATACAAAACTTCACAGATATAAACTAAGACTATGAAAGGAGGTCAATTAGCGAATATTGTGTATTTATAAGTGAAAATCTAATCTTTTAGAGCTTTAAGAAGTAGGGAGTTGTGGCAAGGTCCTCTGTGGAGTTTGAATACAAAGCAATAGCTTTAGTATGCACTAAAATTGCTTAGATCATGTTTGTTTTAAAAGAACTTAAAATGCAGCCTACAAAAACTTTAGTAATATAAAGTGATAGTCAAAGTGCTGTGGCAATGACTTCTAATATAGTCTTCCGTATCAAAATAAATCTTCATTTTGTGAGAGATAAGGTGAATTTAAAAGAGGTCAAAATTAGATACATTTCATCTAAGGATCAAGTTAAAGCACTATCCCATGGTAAGTTCAGGTTTTTAAGAGACAAGCTGAAGGTTAGCCAACCTTGAGCTTGAGGGAGCATGTTGTGAATATTTAAGCTGGCAAAATTTTAGTTGATGTGACTTATACAAACGATTTGTAAAATAGCTTACAAGAAGTTTACAAATTAGCTCAAATGATGACAAATAAGTGGGGTGAAAAATTCATCATACAAGTCTACAACAACAACTACAACTAGCATTTTTCAATCATTGTTTTGTCCTTGTAATAGAATTTAATCTAAAGGCTCTAATTGATCCAAGTAGCATACAAGAGTAGGTATATTATTTCTCAGCTTTCTTGCTTCCCAATCTTCCCTTTGTATATATGCAAACATTTTTGTATTTTTCACAATTTAGAAAAGAAATAGAATACAACAGTTCACAAAATATCTCTCTCTTCTTCAAGTATTATATGATAAGATTCAAGCATTTCCTTCATCTTGCAGTGTTTTAATTAATAGCACATTTCTGTATTTTTTAAAAGCAAACCTTTAATAGTTAAGTATAAAGATATTTTTTAACTAGCATTTTACCAGATCTTGTACGTATCAGCATTGGATTTGATTCGTTGAATCTCGTACATCCGGAGAGTGTATATAAATGTTTTATGGCATACAACATAAAAGAAGACAACTAAGCCTGGCATGCAAAGTATGTATCCGCATGTGCTTTTAGTGATCTTTTAAATAATCATTTATTCTGGGATAGTGAATGAAATAAGAAAGTGCGGTTTACACAGGAAAATCATCACATGAGGAACAAAATTTATTGTGTTAGAAATGGCATGCCATCATGCAATCATGGCGACAATGGCATGAATATTGTAACAATACATAATTCCTTGTACCCTATATATTTGGTTCCATATGCAGTTTTAAACGTGTATTTGAAGTATCATTGCAGAGAAGAAATGACCAGTTGCACAAGTTTATCATGGAATGGAACCTCTTGTCATCTTAGCCACATGTGATGCTGACCTTATTCAACATCAATATTTGATCAAATTACGCACATTGATTGGACTTAGTAATTAAATGTGTGATGATAGCCTTTTGTGACCTTAGTAATTTAGTTATTTTTTTAAAATGTTATACCAAAGGGTATTAAGTATTTACTTTATAACTTAGACATTTGAATTAACTGTATTTTTATATTTTAATATTACAATTAAAGTTGGACATGAATTTATATTATTATCTCAAATCGAATCATGTTTCACTTGAAAAGAGTATGTTAAAATTTGTATGCTAAGGGTGCACGGTTAGATTATAACTTTGTCAAGTTTTTAAAATAAAAAATAATAAATTATTATAATAAAAAATAAGAAACATTTTAATAAATTTGTCTATGATTTTATTAATTTTATTAGTGGCCTATTTATCACAAATAACAAAAGTTTGTCCAAGTTCATTAAAATTCCAAGAATAAATTACTAAAAATACAATCTTATGTATTACATACATATAAATCCAACCATTCTAAGTGAAATCGTTTATTTATTTTTCAATAATTTTATTAAAATAGTTTATTTTATGAAATTAATATTTTTTATTTTGATAAAACAAAAATTAATTTTTATATTCATCTAAGTTAAAAGAATGATTTATATTTGTTATTGAGATAAAAAGATATTGAAAAGGAAACAACGGAAACATTAAAAAATTGACATACTGCCATCAACAAAAATTTTAAAATATGATTTTATCTTTTTGAATTACGTCGATAAGTTTTTTTTAAAATAAAAAACTTTGAAAACTATTAACTAATTGTATTGGCACTTCTTATTTCCATAAGAGCAATAGAACATGAATTATTGAAACAATTGACACTTACTATTCCCACGAGATCAATAGAATATAAATTATTAAAACAACGTCTCATAATAAAATAGAGGAAGAATTTGTTTACAAATTGTATAATTATTTAAATTGAAATTTTTTTTTTCAATATTATCGATTTATCATTAGTGATAGATGAATTCTATACTCTAAAAAATTGCACAACACAACTTTAATAATTTATTACTTTTTTTATATTGCATATTTTTATTTTATTTTTGTTATTTTTATCTTTATTGGATGTAAGTTTATTTTACCTCCTGAATAAGTATACTCTTATTTTTTTATAAATAAAATATATCATGTCATTGAAATTTATGAAGATGGAAATATTTTTTTAGCCTTGCCCAAAAACTATTTCTAGTTTAAGATTTCATTTGAGGTTGTGGCATTTCTATTATACTTTGCCAACAAAATATAAAACTACATTTGAGGTTGTGGTTTTTTTATTATACTTTGAAAGCAAAATTAAGAATATATATATATGTGTGTGTGTGTGTGTGTGTGTGTGTTGAAAAACTTAGAAGATTTTTTGCCTACATAAATAATTGAATTTCCTTTTTCATTAATTGTGAAATGTCACACATATATATATACTGAAATTCAATAAAAACCTAAATCTAAAGATTACAGGTGTAGGGTCCTTATTACTTTAGTACTATTATAGTTGTCATTTGTATAAATTTGCTTTATTCTTTTGTTGATAATATTAGGTGTTGAAATTTTGTTGTATTTTCTTTTGCCTAAGCTGTTGTTGTATTATCTTGATGTTGAAAATTGAAGGAGTGAATTGCCTGCTAAGAAATATATACCATGAGCTATAGGTATAGGTTGGTTAAGAACATTGCAAGTTAGCTTTCATTTCCAACTCTCTCCCTCAAACTTACCTTTGTGATAGAATGACAAGTTTGTTCTTTAACATTTGAAACTATCATTTGACAAAGGTTTTGTCATTATGTCTGTTATTTAGCTTTTGGTTAAAACATGTCTTAATTGTCACGAATTTGTTTTTGAATATTGCAACTCAAAATACGTCTATTTAGTTAAAGGACCCAAATTATATAAGTTATAGTTTAGATTCATTTGTTAGCGATGTAGAATGTAATATTCTTTCCTCATTTAAACCTTACTTTCTCGTGAAGAAGTCATAATAGATATTTCAGAGAACATAAGACATATTACAGACCAAAATATCTACATATCGAGTCATAGGTTGGCTTTCATACCATATAAAATAACCTAAGCCTAACAACTGAAGAGATATTGTCTGCTTTGGGCACATAGTCCGTTATGAATTTATTTTTGATGATGATACATTGCTTGATCCATTAGCATATCTTGAAGCAAAAATGAGGACATAATCCCCCTTATCCAATTCATAAATTACAATTTGTATCCATACAAAATTTACTATTATTCATATTCTGCGCCCACCCCCCCTCCTTTGACATTGTTAAAAAGAAAGGGCACGAGAAAATGAGAAAATAAGAAGAATTAGGCATTGAACACATTTCTCCCCTTTTTATATTGTAAAGAAGAATGAGAGTGAAAAAAAAAAATGTATTATGAATAGCCCTTCCTTTTTTTGCATTAAAATAAAGTGTTATAAACAATATTTATTCCTTTAACAAGATTATATATATATTCCTTTAACAAGATATAATATATATATATATATATGAATAATAAGCAATCTCCCTATTTAGGATCATAAAAAAAATGAAATAAAGATTGAGCAAAGAAAAATTCTCAATCATCAAAGATATTAATTACATAACAACACACCAATAAAGGTAAATGTGCAATTAAAAGGTTCAAATAATATGAAAATGGATGATGAAAATGATTAAGAACATGTGGCTAATAATCAAAGAAGAGATGCCTTGGATTAATTGTGAAGATGTGGTAGAATTTAAGCAAGATCAACATGTATTCCATCCATCCTACTTTCTATCTGAGCAAAATCGAATACCATATCATTTTTGTAAACCATGGACATCTTCTTATAAAAGATATGATTGGGTTTGAAAGGATTCTATAGAAATTCTCTTTGTAGCCCTTGGTAATGATTCATCACTTGAAGAAACTTTAGTTGATCTTTGCTTTGAATGATTTGCTTCATCATTCT
Organism: Khaya senegalensis; assembly: GCA_032402905.1. Classification (NCBI taxonomy): domain Eukaryota; kingdom Viridiplantae; phylum Streptophyta; class Magnoliopsida; order Sapindales; family Meliaceae; genus Khaya; species Khaya senegalensis. The sequence continues at coordinate 2,651,865 of CP135538.1, read as the reverse complement.
TAACTCATTAGCTATTACGATTTTGTCTAAAACCAATTTGAACAAGAGTTGTAAAACCAATTGCATTTGTCTTTACTAGTTTTACAGTTTCCTTACTCTTAATATGAACATTTGAACTTTTGAAAATAAGAGTAATTTTTTGCCATAATTAAATGATGATCTAGGAATTCTTGTTACTTTAGCCAAATGTTGAATTAAAATATAGCTTAATCTAATAGGTTGCTTAGACAAAATGGCCCAAACTAAGAATTTCTCCATGTTTCCAATGTCAACCATATGCTCCACTTTTGGTAGGAAAATTATTGCAACAATATGGGCAAGAACTTTACTTCTTATAGACAATTCTAAGTTCGTAACTGTATATCCCTCATTTGGCTCATGATTTAGATCACCAATGATTCTATTAACTTCACTAGGTAACAATTCTAAACTTTCTACAAAATGCACTCTCCTATAAAATTCATCTTCATTGTTTGGAATTCCAAGAATTGCACCAACCTTAGTATAATCTAACCTTATAAAGACTCTTTTAACTTTTGAAGTAATGGTACAATTATAAGCATCAAAATTAAGATTGTTATAAAACAACCTCATTACTCTAGGATATACTAGTTTATTAACATACACCAATTGATCACATCCCTTGATTTCTCAACAAGTTCTTGAAACCAAAGCAATTAAGCACTCTAGAATCAATTATCCTCTTTGGATTTATAGGCTTATTGCTAAAATAATCTTTAAATTTCTTAAATTGCACAATAGACTCAAAAAATGTAGAATCAAACCTTGCAATAGTGCTTGGATTGGCCATTGGTTTATTTCCTCTCCTTTTCCTTGGTGAACTAGCCATGATTGAAGTAAAAACAAGTTGAGAATCACCCACCAAGTTGTTTGTAAAATTCAGCTAAGAGAGAGAGAGCACCAATTTGAAGGTTTTTGATTCCAAACCCTAAATGATGCAATACTTAGATTTGAGTGTAAAGTCTTGTAGTGGGAAAGTGTTTGAAAGCTTCAAATTGAGAGAAGATTGGCCTGAAATAAAGTAATTTCAAATCTAAGAATTTTCAAAGTTTGGGGTTTAAAAAGGAATTTTTTGATTTTGACACTAAAACATGAGTTTGATTGGTTAAAAAGTGTTAAAAGAAGTTGGGAATGTATTTGGATGATGAAAAATGAAAAACAAATTGATTAGGAGATAAGGAATTTTGTAAGTGTAGAGAGGGAATTTTAATCTATTGTTGCCACAATAATGACATGTATTCACTAATCTAACAGTACAGTTGTCCAAACTCTTCAATGGGTTGTAGTCCATCAAAATAAAAGAAAAAAATTCATTTAAAGTAAAATATATAATAAGGATAAAAGTGGAACTTACACATTTAAGTTGGTTGGATTCAAAAGCTTAATTTCGCGAGGGAGGAGATAAAACATTTGATATTTAGAATGATCAACAATAATCCTTACTCCTCCTTGTCCACATGGGTCAAATCAATCCAATTGGAACCGAGAACACGTTTCCAAAAAGATATACAAATTGGATTGGAGGAAGTATTTTCCAAATCTACAGGAGCAGAAATTGTTCAATTTAAATATAAAATTTTTCTCCATCTATACTATAATATTGAGTACCCTCTAACTATATAATATAGAGATTAAGATTATTACACGAACAGGCAAATAAATATTTGGTCTTACTACAAAGTAAAATGATGAACACGCAACTAAAGATTAGCAAGCACACATCACTTAAAGGCAAATGGTTTATATCCTATACATTATTTGAATTGTCCACGTTAGCTGCTCCAGCGTGGCTCATCAACATCGAGGCTGAAGCTGATGAACTTGTTCTCCGTTGCCTCCTTAATATTAATTTTCTAACATATTTAATCATCCTCACTAATAGCCGAATCGTATGGCCCAGAAGAAGAGTCAACATCAACGCTATCCATGTCAAAACCACAACCCCTAATACAAAAATCAGTGCTGCTGATTCAGTTGGGGGAGTGACAACAGCTATTGAAAATAAGTAAGTCCCTGCAATTGCTGTAATTGCAACCCACATTATCACCATTAAAATCCACATAAAAATCCTTCTCCGAAGCGGCAACCCGCTTACCAACAGTAATATGATACTGAGAGACGCTAAGAAACCAGTGGTGTTGAATGCCAGGAACCTTCTATATGCAACAGGAGAATTATGGGCGAAAATAGAATACCCCGGCCTATGCGCTGCGTCGCTTTCCAAGGTGTCCTGCCACAAACCGCCGGGAGGGTTTGAACCGACTTGGAAGGCCATTGTTGCGATCAATGATGCTACCACCATTAAGGTACTGCGTTTCTTTTTCAACCATCCATCTTGAGCCGTTACAAAATTTTGGGAACCTTTACCTTGATTATTTATGGCCTGGGATTTCGAAGTTTTATTTATTTTTCTTTTCCTGAGAATATCCTTTGCACTGATTGCTGCAGCGCGTCGGAGCAACTCTGTAATCTCCCAATCTTTTCTGTCTGCTATGGTTTGTGGTAAAACATCGAATGCTGTGAGACCATTTGCACTAAGAGCATTCACTTCTATTGTAGTACTGTTTGTCAAGAACTTGATGGTCTGCACAATCAAATAAAAAGGATATGTAGATGTAAGTCAAAGAGGATATATAATTAAGGCATTTTTTTGATATTAAAGTGTCTTTGAAAATTAGGGTGAAAGTACTAAATATTAAATATTAATAAAAAAATTAGTAAATTCAACTGAAAATTAATGTTAATAAACATTTGTTTGATTTTAATTTTATAATATAAAACCACCATTATTTTAAAAAAATAAAAATTTTTAAAATACAGTCCTTAAATTTCAAAGGAAACGTAAAAGTAAAAATTAATAATTAGTTAATTGATAATTAAGTAAATCATACCTCTATTTGTTTATCAGCCACAGCCAGATGTAAGATAGTGTTGCCATCGTTATCCTTAGAATTCACAAACTCATAATCACCCAATGTATGAACTAAAAGCTTGATTGCCTCCAGCTGATTATATCTCACAGAAGCATGTAAAATTGTCTCACCTTGGTCCACCAAGACTCGAGCCGCTTGGGGTCTTACTTGAACCAACTCTCTCAATACATTAACACGGCCCTTAATTGCTGCAATATGTAGAGGGTTTCTCCCATCTCCATCACGGGCAAAACACATTTCAGGGTCAACCTTCACCAGTTTATTCACTAAATCAAGATACCCTTTTGCTGCTGCCAAGTGAAGTGGTGATGATTTTCGAGAATCGAGCTCTCCAGCTAGCTCTGGCTTTCGGCATAGAATTTCCTGCACAAAATCTACATGTCCAAGCATGGAGGCTATGTGCAAAGGAGTCTCAGAGTAACAACTGACCGTAAATCTATCGAGAACTAGAGCATCCTCCTGAAGCAAGTTAAGCAAAGATTCCACACTTATCTCCATCGCAGCTTCATATAATCTCCTTTCCATTTTCTTGATTAGGGTGATCAAAGTCTCAGAGCAAGTAATATTTCCTTTCTTTGTTCATATACATATATTGGTTGAATCTTGCTCCCTTTTCTTGGTGAGGGTGGGGGGTGCGTTGTGGGGGTGTGGTGTGTGTTGATCCAGCGTAGTATGAGCAGGACAATATCTTGAGTGCGTATTGAAAAAGAACGTAGTGGAATAGCTCTAAGGCCTCCACTTTCTAAAAGCACCACTTCACTACAAAGGAATATTATGAATATTACAATAATTGTTGGTCAATGCGTTCATATATGCATTTGCTAAGAAAGAATTGCACATCACCTATTTAATTAATATAGACAGCTAAAAAATTGAAAATAAATCAAAGTGTTATTATGAAACGATAAATTTTTATCTAGCCGCTTATAAGTATAGATGAGCAAAATTGGTTTAGTTCTACTCGTAACCAAAACACATTTTTAATAATTTAGTTTAAAATTTTAAAATTAAAATTTATTGTATTTATTAAATTAATCTATTTTTTTGTTAAGGTTTATTTTTAGTTTAGAAATAGGGTATATATTTAACAATTATTTTAATTTCTTCAATTTTAACTTTATAAATATAATTAAATTTTAAAATCAAAATTTATCCTATTTAATAAGTTATTATATTTTTTAGTTAACATTCGCTTTTAGTTTAGAAATAGGGTGTTTATTCATCAATTATCTCAATTTTTTTAATTTTAACTCTATAAAAATAATATTTTAAAAATTAAAATCAATAATATTAAATTACAAAATTGGTGAAAAATATAAAAGAAAAATTGAGTAAATGAATGAGAAAAGAAATAAATTATTAAAAAAATTAATATGCGACAAATTATTTGACAATACAATTATATTAAAAAATTAAGTATATTTTTATAGTAGTACAATTATATATTTAATAATATTATACTATATATAATATATATTTATTACAACCATTAACTTGTTCGACAATTTTAAAATAAATATATATACATTACGATTTTATTAAATTATTATAGATTTTTAACATTTTTTTTTTGAATTTTAAATGGTCCAATTTTAAAGCTCATGCATAATTTTATCCTCCTAAAACTATTTTCTTTCTATCTAAAATATGCTTTTCTTTTTATGATTTTCCCATAGATACATATTTGTTTAACTGTTTCATTCTTTCACTCCATACAAGTAACAATCATACCCAAATCAAAAATAAAAATCTTGTTGGATTTTAAAGGACGCAAGCAACCTTTTTGATAATTTTTCAAGCATTCTCGGACAAAGAAAGTACATTGTGCAAAATAAGACATCGAGATTAGTTGACAATATATTTATCGCTTAGGATTAGAAACTAAATTAGGGTAATATATGTGTGTGTATGTGTATGTGTGTGTGTGTGTGTGTATATATATATATATATATATATATATATGATTTAGGGCACCTTTTAAACAAATTGTTATGCTATATTTGTATATACGTGATGTATTGTTGATTGAACTGGATAAATTTATCAATTTTGTTGCTTTTTTTAATGATTAATTGAAAGAATTGGGCAAGAAAGCCTATTTTTCATGTCATTTTATTTTTTTTATGAACTTTATTTTATTTTAAAAAAAATAATTTAAATTAGATCGTATATTATAAATGTAACTTTGTGTGTGTAGTTTAATCGGTTAAAAGCTTGCATTCCAACATGAGGTTTGTTGTTCAATTCTTATGGCTTGAAATAATTTTGAAACCAGTTCCGGTTCCAAACTAAGAATGATTAACAAACATAAAATTCTGAACTTGTAAACTTCCGTCAGCCCTAAAATGTAGGTTGGGCCTATTAATTGAGAGGTGATAAAGCATTCCTGCATAATCTAGCAGAGGCGATGATTAAGAAAAGTTGGAATTTATCTTGTAATTGTTTGTGCGACTGCAAATGTTTGAAGTAGGCAGTGGAATGTGGGGCAAAACAATTTTTAGACAAAATAATAATAACAACAACTACACATAAATAAATTAGTATTTATATACACAAAATCTGTTTTTTCAAAAATGTTATTTGTCCCCTCCAAAAACATAACAAGAAATTTATTTTAATTCGTGTTAAAAAAAATCAAATATAAATATTAAAAATAAATAAAATATATATTAAATTGATAACATAATTACAAATTATTTAATTATTTAATAATTAGACCAAATTGAATTTTTAATTCTTGTTATTATTATTAAATTAATAGAGTTTGAGTTAGTCTTTATTAAAAATAATATAAATATAGTATAAAAATTTGAATTGCCACTATTAGTTGTTGTGATACAAAGAGATTAGGTATCAAATATCAATAAAGTATAAAAAAAAAATTTACGTCATCAAATATTTTTTAATTTTATTTTTAAAATATAATGTTACAAAAAAAAAAAAATGCAAGTGGAATATGTTGTCTTGTGAATTCATAGTCATGTTGATCAACCAAATTTGTATCAATTTATGTAATTTCTTGCACATGAAATGACAACCAATAGATGTTACTTCAATATTTTACTCGTGTTATGTGCAAAGGGATATGCAATTTTTCTGATTTTATGGGATTATTGTATCCTAAATTATTAAAGCACGCACAATTCAATGTTTGGTTGGATTAGTGCAAAAATAGTTTTGATTTGGAGCGTGCTGGTCATATCAATGATTTTTATGGGTAATGTTAAATATAAGTACTTAACATGTATTTGTTTTTAAAAATAAAATTAATAAAAAAAATAAAAAAGAAAGAAAAAAATGAATTTTTTTTATTTATTTGCACAAGAAAATTATTCATAGAAATGAATTTATTATTTTTTATTTTGAACAAAATATACTTTATTTTTAAATTTATTAATACTTATTAATAGATTAATTATTTTATTATTTTTACTTTTAATTTAAAATATTTATTTATTAAAAATAATTATTATAATAAATATTTAACAAATATAATTTTTAATATTTTTAAATATAAACATATGTTATATTCATTAATTATTTTAGTTTGGATAAAAATATTTATTTTTATTGAAATATTTTATGCATTTCATAATTAAAAATTAAATTAACTTCAAATTTTATTTTTAAATATAAAATAATTAAATTCTACAAATTTAATAGGTAATTTAGTTACTAATGCTTAAATTTATACCCTATAACTAAATTTGTTGATTTAAAAAAAATATTTTATATTTTAAATGCATTACTTATTTTTTTAAATTCATAAATTCAATTGCATATGAATATTAAATTTATTTATTAAAAGTATATCTATAAAATTATATTATAACTATAAATAATAATATTTTTTTATTTTATTTGATAGTCAATTTGTCTTTAAAAAAATTAAAAAATAAAATTAAAATTATTAAATAAATATAACTATTATAAATTATAATAAATATAAAGTTATAAAATAAAATTATAAATTAATATACCTATAAAATATATAAAAAAATATTTATAATTAAAATGATGACAATAATAATAATAACTATAATTTATAAAATAGTATTAAATTTTTACAACAAAAATAAACAATAATGATGATAAATTAATTTATAAATAAAATAAAATAAAGTAAAATGATATTATGTTTATAAATTTTTAAAAATAATTATTTAATTAAAAATATTAAATTAATCAGAATTAAAATATATATATATATATATATATATACCAAAATATATAAATAAGGGATAAAATTAAAAGTTTAATTATTTGGTGGGGAAAAGAGAAATCTTTATTATTGAGTGAAAAATTCTCTTTTCTTCACTTAAGAAAATAAGAATTCTTAAATAATCTTCTTTCGTTCCTCTATTCTTCTAAGTAAATAAAGAAATCCTCATTTTTTTGAATATTCATTTTCTTTCTCTCATAAATTAACAAAAACAAATACACTTTTATTTTAATTTCATACTTTAAATAATAATGTATTTTCTCAATTGAATGATATTTTATAATTTGTAAAATGACTAAGTAATCCATTTTACTATCCAATAGATGAAATCTTAGTTGTTATTTGAGATGAAAATTGAGATTAAGTTTGAGAAGTTTAATATTATTCAATTTTTATTCATAACAAACCACTATTGATAAAAATATTTTTTATTATGAATATACTTGTTTGATATTTTTATTTAATTCAAATTAATTTAAAAATTTTATAAAAAATTGATTTTTAATTTAAATGTGAAGAATCAAAGGTCATTATAGTCTAGGCAATATATAAAGGTTTATTAAAAATTAAGCAAAACTTGTGGTTGTATGCTTTGTTATCTTCCACCTTCAAGTGTAAGATTTGATTCCCGCGATTTTCGCTTTTCTTTTTTAACATTTGTTTTATATTTCAAAAGATTCAAGTCAAGATTTGACAACCACCAAATTTATTTTGACATTTATTTTGTATTTTAATAAAGTTAAGATAAGTTGTCAATCTAGTTCAAATTTAAATTTATAAAAAATAAAATAAAATTTGAAATATTTAAAGGCTACAGGACAATAGATAGTGAGGGATTAAATAGAACTTGATAAGGATCTAAGAATTAATTTTTAAAAAAATATTTTAATTTTAGTATTTGACCATATTTGCATACGAGATCATGAAGTCAAATTTGCTCTAATAGCATTTAGATGGTTTAATAACCTCTGTTAATTAAGTGATATTTATGGGTTAAATAAATATTCTTTACAGAGATAATCAAATATTATTTATTTGTCTGGGTTGTGCTCTAACAAAATGAAACTCAAATATTTTGAATTGTTACAAGCTTAAATTAGTGTATTTTTTTTTTCTTTCCTGGAGAGTAGCAATACACTAGAGAGATAATAAATAAAACATGATATGAATAGGGAGAGATGCAAGAAGGTTTTTGATGATGCGTAAATCACCAAAATATGACATTAGTTATTGTTTTCATGTATCCATTTATTTGTGATTTGGTTCCTTATGCACACCACTTTATTATAGCCATCAAATTACTATAAAATTGAATGGCCACATTGTTGTTGAAAATATTTATGCAATCGTAAGTATATACTACTAAGAATATATAATGAAATAATGAGTGAGTATTGTTCTCACAAGAATTATTATTTACACTCTAAAAATCTATTATAGCTATTCTAATTTTCTCTGAATGACTTAAACAAATAGATGATTTGTACTAAAATTATTAAATACTAAATTAAAATAAATAAATATAAAATTAAGAATAACCAAAAAGAGAAAAATATACGACAATTGATTTCATCGAAGCTAATCCGTTTATAATTCATCAATTTTTAATAATCAAAATATAAATTCATAGTTAATAATTAAGAATATCATAATTATTTGTTATACTTTTTTAAGGTTATAACAAAACTATTTTGAAATAGTAATTCATTATATTCTTATATAAATTAGAATAGTCCGAAATACATTTATCATTATAACTCTACGCAGCAATTATATAAAGTATGCAAACATATTCCTATCTTACATAAATTTTATGACATTCAATAGCAAAATTAAATCATAAATCTCTTTATTCTTTTTAGTGTTTCATTATGAATTTCAAATCGTCTAGATAATAGTCAATTATCTAGAAGCATTAAAAATAATATAGAATAGTCAAATAATTTCAATCACATTAAATAATAAAAGTCATAATTTTATGGTCCTAAAAAATAAATTTAGTTTATATTGAAAGAAAAAATAACATTATACTCATCAGATTGAACATCTTTAACAAAGAAAATTAAATAAATAAAGAGACTAAATCTTAATTGTAAGCCAAGATGACAAGATTTATCCTCTTTTGTTTTTCAAATTCTTCAAGTTTTTCTTCTTTATCTCTATTTTTCTTCTCCTTTTATGGCTCTCTTGATGGCTCTCCTTTTTAATTGCAAATTCTAAGAATATCTATTTTAAAAATTTAAGAATTAGTTTTGAGACTTTAAGAACGAATCTTGAAATTCAACTGCTTGAATTGAAATTGAAGCCCTAAGAAAGCTAAAATTTATATTAAAAAACCTTAACCCAATGATTAAAGTAATCAAGAACCAATAATAAAAATTTTGACTTAATAATTCACTAATAACCAATCAAAACTATATAAAAAAAAAAAAGTTTAAACACTACAAAAAAAATCTATTAATAAGTTCACAAAATTTTTTAAATAATAAAAAGAAAAGTAATTCTCACAATGTCAGTTGAATAAAATCTAATATTCTTTTATATTGCTATTTAAAACGCTTTTATATAAGATTTATAATTAAATCCTAAATAATTAGGAATAAATATTTTAATTTAAAATAGTAAGAATAAAAGTTCTAATATAATATAATTAGGAATAAAATCCTAAAATAAATAAGAATAGTAATTAAATAAAATCTATGTTTATATAGTATTTCTAAACACACTAAAAAAAGAAAATAATATAAAAAAATATAACTAAAATATCACAGATACATATCCTAAATAAGTTATGATTTGTAGTTGTCATTTTAATTCATTCAATTGGTACTTGCAAAGAAACCTTGTAAACATTCTTGTCATTTTCTCAACCCCAAAGGTATATATTTATATTTTCATTAAAAAGTAATTTTTTTTTTTTATTCTTATTTCTGATTTTACAAATTTTTGATTTGGTATTGTAGCCTTGAAGTTATTGTTTTTAATGTCACAAAATATTATAGCAATGTTACTATAACATAAAATTGTTCATGATTATTATAGTAGTGCCACGGCTTTAGAAACTTAGAGTTGCAGCATTGGTAGTTCTTCAAACATCTTCCCATGTGCTCAAAACCTACCTTTCACCTTAAATATTATTCCTTTATGATATTTCCTCCTACATAAAAATTAATAAAATGAATGAAGTATACTAAAAGAAAATAAATAAAAGGACAAGCTGGCAAATTACCAAGAGTAAGTGTATGTTAAGATAAAAAAATAAATAAAATAACACACATCACACATGAATGGTGTAAATCTCTCCATATGGCCAAGGAACAACATTTCATGCAAATGAAACTTGTTGTGCCTCCACTAACAAAGAATATGCCATGAAAAGATATATTCACTTGTGTATAAGAGATTTAAGAAAATATGATATCTAATTATAACATGAATAGTCATAATGTCTTGATTAAAAAGTGGCAAATGGACTCATGAATAGTCAGACCGAGCCTCTATTATTCATGAGTAGAGTCAAGTTGGGCATGCATAAAAAAAAAGAAAAAGATAGGTTGATACAACTCATAAGGCTTGGCTCACAAGGGCCATATCAAGCATTTGCATAGGTCAACCTATCAGCCTAAATGAATCCGCTCAAAATTAAAAAATAATTTAATTAATATTATAAGTTTAAATTATTTTAAAATAAGATAGTCAAAATTACTTAATATATAAATGAGTCAAATAAGGAAAACTATTTACATAAATTATTTAGCATTTACTTATAAAATACAAATGTATAATAAATATATATTTTTAATTTAATAAATAGGTTTATAGCTAAGTCCAGGCTCGCAACAAGTCCATTGTGGGTTGAACTAGATCTTTACTATAATTGGATCCAGCTTGGGCTAACTCATATGATTAAAAATATTTTTGATTTGTTTAATAAAAGACATGTCTCATATTTAAGGAGAAAATGAAACAAAAGGATTATTATCAAATACCTTTATTAAAATTTGTAATAATTTTATCTTGTAATAAATTTTACAAGAAAACACATTTATTACTTTTTAACTGTAAATTAACTAATTAATAAATAAATATACTCTTTATTTGTTTATTCTTAATCAATAAAATACTAATATACTCATCACTATTTAATTTTTATTTTTTAATTGATTTCTATTAGGTGTGAATTTATATTCAAATTTTTAATAATTCAAAAATTTAATTAACTTAAAATAATTATCATTAATATGTTATCTTATTATTTAAAATTAATTTATATTAAAATTTTAAATTTTCTAATATAATTATTATGGTGTAAAAATACTATAAATAACAAAAATTAGAATATTTCAATGCAATTATTATTATCATTAACTAATACTATTTCAATAGTATATAATAACATAATATTTTTTAATAAATACATCTTTTATGGAGTAATAAATAATTTTAAATTACTTTATTATAGAACTAATATATGTATGTGTGTGTATGTATACACATATATGATTAAAGACTTTTAATAACACATACACACACCCCTACCAAATTCTAAAAATCAAAGAGATTTTATTATATACTTCCTCTAAAATTTGTGATAATTTTCTTTTGTAACAAATTTTGTAAAAAAACATACTTACTTTCTCTTTAACTTTAAATTGAGTGTATAATTCTAAATTTATATCTAACATGTACTTCAAAATATACCTCTTATAATATGAAATATTTTGTTTATAACCTTTAGCTATCTTTTTCACTTGCAATAAAATTAGGCTATTCTTAAAAAGGTAACAACTATACTTCATAAATTTTTTAAGCATAATTATCTTTATTAATCTATATTCATAAAATGTGCAATATCATATTTAAACCTTGATAACATTACATGTGAAATTTCTTATAAATATATCCAAATTTTCTAATAGTTACTACGATATGGTACTTTTGATAATCTCATGACAATTTTTAACTATCTTTAATTTTTGTACATGAAATTTATCTTTTTTAATCTAATTAAAGCTTATAATACTGTAATAAAACCATTATTATGTAAGCAAACTAGTATATATATGTGTGTGTGTATGTGTGTGTAACAAAAATACACAAAATAAACAATTTACTTTCCAAGATCTATGCAATAGACTCTAGTATTATCATATATATATATATATATATATAATTCAATGTAATAAATATTTACATACCTTTAGTTAGATGAATTTTACCAAATTACGAATACAAATCAATTGTTTTTACGTCTGTATGGTACTCACACTATCGAGAATCTAACTTAAAGTGCTAGCTCGTTTGATTTGAATGTGTGATGTTTTTTTGCGTTCTTCTTTTTTCAAAAGTAAAGGCAAAAACAAACCCCAAGCACACATTTAAAAATGCAAATATTATCGATACCTAAATAACTCAATGAATTCTAAACACCTTTAAGATTCTCCGCACACACACACACACACACACACACATATATATATATATATATATTATCGATCTTAATGTGTAACTTAATAGGTTTTCACGACGTTAGCAATAATATTAAAATTTAATTTTAGTATTACAAATAATAAGTGGTGTCTAATAACATATCATTACTACCTAAGTGACAGGAACGTCAATGGTTTGACATCACCTTATCCACAACTAATATTATCATATAATTCAATCTTTTGTGTTAAATATCTTAATTAAACATGAGATATAAAATGTATCATTCTCATATAGTTTATTTTAATATTTTTTTAATATCTTGAGTAGACTTATTCTATCAAATAAAATCAATATCACATATTGACTTATTGATATTGATTTATTTGAATATAATTATGTATTTTTCAAAGTCTTACCCAATCAAAAGGCTCAATATATCACTCATATTATATATGAGGGATAAATCCTATTTTAATTATACGCATCCCTCTACATAAGTTATGACATATTTGATTATTTCTTTTATAGTCTATCTTGTTACAGATGACATTTAAAAATATCAAAATATGTCATTTTATATATTGAGAACTATTGTGATCTCAAGTTCAACAATCACATATACCATTGTCACTATGAGAATCATTTATAACACTCATATAATAATTCATGTAGTATACACATAATGAATCGATCCAGTATATTAGTTCATTAACTTGTACCCATGTGTTGACTTGATATCTCATATTATAACGCACATATATTATTATCATTACACATATTAATTTTTATACATTATTATTACCTTATTCATAACAATGCTTGACTATGAACATTTAACAGTAGCGTCCAACTAATTAAATTTGCTATTTTAAAGTTATTATAACATTTGTTAAATACACAAATATATAATAATGAAATAATCAAATGATATATATATAAATCAAAATGTCATGATATAAATGTGTCAAATATCCAAAATATTATTGAATTTAAAATCTATACTAACATATTCAACCCATGCAAATCTAATAATAAACATTTATCAATTGATATATTGAATAAATTACCCTAAAATTTTATGAATATCTTTGTTCCTACTCTACTCTCTATCTAAAAACAACGCATGTAAAAATGTATTAATCCTTAAATAATAAATATTTCTTATAATACTACGCAATCTAATCTATAGGACTTTAAAATCAATTAGGAAATAATGAATCCACATACTGCATACGAAATGATTGAACATACTATTTTAACTATAACATTAATCTATACTATCAATATATCCAATTATCTATAACATAAGTACTAACCATAAAATAAACTATATATAACAATTGAGGAACCAATACTATGAAGAACCTAAATTTATTCTTACCAAGAGTCTCAATGATCACTCTTGAGACAAGGTTAATATACCCTTGATATAAGTTAAATGTTCAATTTATTAACATTTTGCCAAGAATAATTTTGTAGAATCACCTTTGTATTTTAGATAAAATCAACCTATAATTTAACTCAAAACACTTTAAAATTTTCTCTACATTCAGATATACTCCAAGACCTCATTATCCTTAAATGCAACTTCACACATCTTCATAGGTATACATACATATATTAATGCAATTAATTCAAGTAACTGTAAACAATCTTGAATCATTAAATCATAAAACTTGCTTACTAATATCAATATACTATACCTAATAATTAATTAACTAGTCTCCTAGTCCCAAGCGATGGAATTTAGTAATTATGTAGTAGTAATGACTCTTATTATGTAAACTAAAGACTCGACTCATCTAGCGCCCACTAGAATTAATCAAAAATTTTTAAAAATAGTTTAAAACTTAAGACTCTAATACCAATAAAATTATCACATCCTGACTCTAAAAATTAACATGTGACAACCGCCACATATCCTTAAATTTCATTCCATTGAATTAGAACACACCCTAAAATTTCAAAAGGCTTAAATAAAAATAAATATATATATATATATACATATATATAATATCTCTTACGAACAAGTACAAATCTAAACATATCAAATTCTATTTGAATATCCTTACAACATTTCAATCTTTGAAAAAAATAAAAATTTGATTCCTCTCGATTCAAACAACTAAAATACTATATACATATATATGCATACATATATATATATATATATATATATATATATATATCAAAAACAATGAATTCTAATGAACCTGATGAATAGAGTGTGAGTTGAATTATCTGTTATTAAGAATCAAAATAAATTTTAACTGTCACCATGTATTTGCTCAAATATCTAACCCGAAATTAAAAGGTGAGAAGTGTCAGTATTGAAAATACTCAATGAGTGAACTAATAAAATATAAAAGTTATAAAAAAAATACCATGGGATACTATAATTATTTAATCCTATATTTTATACAAAAAGAAAAATTTATTCATCAAAGAATGCAAACATGTGGAGTTTATTTTGTAACACAACTTCTGACTAACCTTCTTTCTTAGATATTATACTGACCGAGGATAACTTCCAAAACCACTAATGATTATTTTTTAATAAAATAATTAATTGTGAAAAATATATTTTTAATGAAAAACTTTTAACATCATTTTAAATTTTATTTAAAAAATTAATTTATAAGAAAATTATTTTTAATAAAATTATTTGTTTGCTTCACTAATGTTGGCTTGAATAGTCACTTAGTGATGCTCATGACTATTATTACAATACCTAATTCAAGATCATACCAAATCATAATAATCATATAGCACACCAATATTCATCGATCATTCCTACCCCACTTAGTTTCCAGTCACCTATGTACCTTAAAGATCCACTATAGGCTACATATTGTAGTTATAGAAATATCCAATGTGTGTGTATATGTGTATTATACTAGCTCTCTAGCCTCATCACCAATATATTAAATCCATAAACAAAATATGTAAATAAATACCAATTTCTCAAAGGCCATTTTCGTAATCAAAATCATATTCATATAAATAATAAATAATCTAAAATATACAGGTTAGCATAATTATTTAAAACAGTTCATATATTTCAAGATTTTTATCTATTTTAAAAGGCTTCTTTGAACAAATAAATAAAAATTTTAAATAATTTGATAATAAAATTAATTACGTCACCTTTTTAGGAATGATATTTACTCATTTATCAATTTTTATCCGCTAGCTTGAATCTCATTTACAATTGCATCAGTCTTAATGGCCTCAATTTATATGTGTTTTGATTTAAAAATTTGTTTGGTCAATTTGAGCTCATGGTTGAATTTCTCTCATTAAAACAAGTCTAATGCATCTCTCTGGGGTTAAAAATTATGTCCATAAGGTCTAAAATAGTAAAATTGACCAAGAGTTATTCGTTGACTGATCAACAATGATGATAACTTAAAATCTAGTGATTCGAGTAGTGGGTCCTTATAAGTCTTATAATTGTCAATGTCCTGAGTCTAATGATGGTTTTCATTTCTTCACCCAATGCACTGCTTGTCAAAAATTTAATCGAAAAGTTGCGACTTTGGTAGCATTTTTGGGAAATATCCAACTATTTTTTTGTTTGAACTTTTTAATTATTTTATTTTACTCATTGAGGTAAGTTCATCGGTACACTTAGTTTTTTGATAAGAAGTTGGGGTTGGTAAAAAAATTGAGTTAAAAAATTTTTAAAATTTTAAATGAGATTTTGTAGCTTATTAGAAGTCAAATTAAGATAAGATTTTTAACGATAGAACAGCAATGTCGAGAAAAATGTATAGTCCGAAAATCATGACAATTAGAGGTCGGGAAGGTAGTGATGGGAAAAATGGCTAAAAAAGTGAGGAGAAAGAAAGTGGTGGGGTATGTTTGAAATTTTTGGAAATGAAAAGATATTTATAGTAAAATTTTTCTAAAATTATAGAATGACCTCAAATCTCTCTAAAATTATACTTAAACCATAAATATCCAAAAAAATTATTTAATTTCTTTCAAATTTTCTTATAATTTGGTCCTTGCCGAAAATCAACAATATGCACATACTTATTTGACATTTTTCAAGACATTATATATATGACATATTCTATAATTAAAGTATATCTTTTAAAATCATCTAGAATGATATGGCCTTTTTGTTAAGAAAATATAATCCATGTGCTTAGGAAAAAGGTAAAGGCATGATACTTTTTATAAAATTTGTCATAAAGTAAAAATATTACAAACCTTAGTGGGATTATGTACTAAAATTCCTAAAACAAAATCTAAATATACACTAGTGGATTATTTTAAGGACTTAAATATAAACTATTTCTTTTTTAAGGAAAAAAAAAAAAGAAAAGGACTCTTCACTTACATTACCTTCTTCTTTGTGTGTTGAGACATAGCCTTATAGGCCTATAATCCTTATTTTGCTCACTTAGGCATTGGAGTGAGTTTGCTAGAAAAGTCTTTGATGTCTTTTTAATCCTTTTTCATTTTTGCAAGTCACTAGATCAAAATATGTCAAAGGATGATCGAGAAAAGTAGAAGGCGTCTCTTACTCTGGTACAAAAATTTTCTAGTTGTCTCATCAAAATGCAACATCTTTGCTTTAATTACAATAAGATTTTTATTTTGTATCTCAAGGTTTTATTGTGTTGTGTTGTTTCCACCTTGTATGATGGTTGTAAGAAAAAAATACAAGCTGGGTGAAGAAACAAAAATAAAAAATTGTAAGATTAATGAATAAGAAGTTATTATCCTTTTTTAGTAATTCAAAAGGTGAGATTCTTTATTTTATTTTATTTTATGGAGAGCTAATAATATTGTGTTTTGATGTTACAAATCTCTGTTATTATCTTAGAAAAAAATATTTGATTGTAATCTTAGTATATGACATAATGAAAGTTGACATGGAAGTAAGATCGTTATTTTTTCTTTTGTAATCTCATTTAATTCTTTTGTGTCAAATATATTATAAGACAAATAATAATAATTTATTCTTTAGAATCAAGACTTTTTATTTTTAAAATAAAGTTGTTATTAAGTTCTTATATCATTAAAATTGTATAATTCAAAAGTTTAAAAATTATATAAGAATGTATATAAAAATTATGGTACAAATAATCAAAGAAGATACAATTAATTGTTTGTCATGATCTGATCCAATTAGTATAATATTGTCTTTTTTGACAAATGCCTTAAGGTTTTGTTGTTGTCTTGATACCCATTTCCGGCCTACACAAAAAGTCTCATACTAATTAAGGAAGTCAAAGCACTTATAATACACAATCCTAACTTCTCCTTAAGCCATGTACTATCTTACAATTCATTTTCTTTAGGGTCTAACACACTCCTAAACATATTTCAAGTTAAACAAGTTAACTTTAATACTATTTGTGATAATTCAACTCAACTACCACGATATTGTTCTATATGACAACTAACAAACATGATGTTTCCAATATTTATTATTAGTATGAGAAATTTTTCAAAACTAGCATCATTTTTAAAATTATTTATATAAATAGTCAACTTTATTTTTTTCTTATCAACTTAACCAATTTCAAAAAATTTTTAAATAAAATTGTCATCATCTAACTATGTACACAAACATAAACCAAACTCATTTTCAATTTTTTTCCTCACTTTATGATTTTATTTTTCTTTAAGTTTTAATCAACATTCAAATATTAAATATTTCATACAAATTTATTAGTGTAAATTTACCATAGAAAGTTTCGATTATATCCTACTGATTGATGAAACGTACAAACAGAAACAAAATGAGTTATTTTGCATATTGATCCCAGCGTCGGGCTCAAAATCAAGCCCTCCCATGGCTCAGTCGCAGCTATTACGATAGCTATTATGGTAGCATTGGATGCTGCGTCACTGCTTAAGCTACCCGATCTGGAAGATTTTTCAAATCTGAAAATTTTTTCCAAATTTAAAATTTTTGGTAGATCTCTAATGTATTTTTTTTTTTAATTTTTACTCTTCAATTAGTTTTCAAATTATACAATTAACACAAATAAGTCATAAAATTTATAAAATATACTTAATTCACAAAAATATTTGATAAATTTATCGAATTTGAAATAATTTTGAATGAGGAAAATAGGTACAATTTTGAAGGAGAATGTAAATTTTGAGTATGTGATTTTTTAATATTTATAAAATTAATTATACAAAGTCAAGTTTATCTAAAAATTATAAAATTAGTTAAGTTGATAAAGAAAAAAAGTAAAATTAGTTATTTATATAAGTAATTTTAAAATTAAAATTATAATAAAAATTTTTCCTAAATAGAGTTGGGGACCGATCATTTTAAATTCTGGTACTTATTATTCAACTTAGTTATAACGTGGATTGACCATGTTTATATTTTGTATATGCCTGCCTGTAACACCCAATCAGTGATTCCATAAACTAAATTTTTTCATCTCTTAAGTGGTTTCTAGAAGTTGCTTCTGTACTAGGTTTCTGAGACAACAGGTTATTGATGAAAACGATGGCCTAACAGATGTATCTCCGTCCCATGAGAGGCAAATTAGTTCAATCAGCTCTCCAGGTATTGCTTGCTCATCATCCTTCGGCAGCGCAGGCCTCAGCTTACCTTCTCCAACTTCCATGGCAATCTGTATACACCCAGACAAAAAAAAAAAAAATGTTAATACTAGCTAGATAGTCACCGTGATAAGCTGGGTAAAGCTTTTAATGAATATCTATACCTTGGTTGGACCGTAATCTGTCTCAATATAAGGATGGTTTCCAGTGATGAGCTCATTCAGAATAATGCCAAAACTATAAACGTCACATTTTTCATTATACGGCTCACATCGGATCACCTCCGGCGCCATATACACATAAGTTCCTGATAACAACAAAATTGATTATAATACTAATTTCCTTTAAGAACATTGTAAAAGATGATTTAACGTTGTAATTAATTCTTGCCTGTTTCACCAGTGAGTGCCATCTCTTCATCAGTCAAAAATCGAGCATGACCAAAGTCCGCCACTCTTACATGCTTGGCATCATCAAGGAAAATGTTGCTAGGCTTCAAGTCACGATGAATCACCTTTGGTTTCTGCTCGTGAAGATATTGCATTGCTTGAGCGATTTCCAAAGCCTTAGCCAACCTGTCCTTAAATGGAGGAAGCGGTACCGTTCTCCCTTTTCTTCTATAACGACCTGGTCCATGCAGCCATTCCTTCAGCGTCATGCTCAAAAACTCCGTCACCACCCATCCATGATTAGGAGGATCTAGGCATGCACCCATTAGTTGCAGAACAAAACGATGTCGCTGCCTGGATAATGTGTCCACTTCTTGTGCGAAAAAAGTTATACCATTCTCATTTGTGCGGAAAAAATCAGGGTATATGCACTTCACTGCAACGTCAAGTCCTCTCCAAATCGCTTTGTAGATATCTGCTGTGCTTCCTTGGCCAATTTTTTCTTGCAGTTCTATCTGTTAATACCATTATGGGATCAATTAATATTCATTTATGAATGGGATCATAGTATGTGAACTGTACGTGTGCTTATACTACCTCGTTTGGATCAATGTGCCATCCATTCATTTTTGCTTGATTGCTGGTGTTTTCTAGATCAGACTGCAGCAAACTTGTTTGATCAGAATGTTGATACAAAGGAGTTTGATCATCAGAATGGTGACGCAAAGGAGTTTGCAGAAGAGGACTAGCATCGATGCTGAGTCTGGCATTGTTAGAGGAAAGAAGAAATTGATGCTGATGCTGGTGTTCTTTGCTGCTAGTCATAAGCTCCAGTAATCCATTCCCTTGTGCTATTTGAAGACAGTAACGTAAATAGTCTTGGGTTCTTTCCAATCTCTTTCTGTATATGATCCGTAATTCTTTCTGCTTTTGGACTTCCCCTTTAAGCTCGTTTACCTTTACAAGCCCAAAATATAAAACAGATTTCCATGTAACTACAGACAAACTGATTATATATGTAGGCCTATATTGCAAACAGTGCTCTTCCGGAATGTAAGATAGGGATAGATGACTTTAGATTGGGTCCATCCCTGGCAAATCGTGTATACAAAACAATTTAAAATATATATATATATATATATATATATATTACATACTTTTCTTAAAATTTGTAATATTTTAATATCAAATAAATTTTGTGTACGTTCTCTTTCTTTGTTAATCATAAATTAATTAATTAAAAAATAAATATACTCTTAATTTATTTATTTTTATAAATAAAAGTTAAATTCATTCATAAAAAATAAATTAATTAAAAAAAATAAGTATATTATTTTACAAATTTATTATAAAGTAAAATTATCACAAATTTTTAAAATATATATATAACAAAATTTCTTTTTAAAAATAATATAATTATGGACGTTTCAATGTAATTTATGATATTAAAATTCAGATGATTTAAATAAAAAAAAATAATTATCTGGATTCCAATAAATCCACAATAACCCATTTACAAATTCTTACTTATATTTAGTATCTATACCTCAAGTGAAAGTTGTAATCATAGATCTGTCTTGCAATAGATTCAAGTCTTACCTTCATTAAAAGATCCACCTCGCAACATTTATGCAGTATCGGTTTGAATCCAGTTCTTTTATATATGTTTTTTTTTCCCTAATCTGTTAGAAATTTTTCCATGAAGTAAATCAAGCAGACATATGCCAGATTAATGTTTGACAGTCTGATATACATGTATGCGTGTGTTTGTCTGTAATGATGGAACAAATAGATAGTAGCAGCTTGTAACCATCCTATACATGCAACTAATGCACTCTCTATTTCATGATCCTAACTAAAGATAATGTAGCCGTGGTTCAAACTACCTGCTGCTCCAATTTAGATATTGACTGGTGATAGTGGTGTTGGTGTTGCTGCTGCTGCTGCTGGTGTTGGCTTGTTGAGACTATTGACCCCATGCTTATGCAATCACTCAATCCACGACAACATTTACGAGACTGGGCAGTACTGCCGGTGGGCTTTCCTTGAGTCACCGGAGATCCCAGCACTGGCGATTGTCGAGACCCGAATAGAGGGGTCTTCTTCTGTTGGGGGCTTCCTGCAACGAGCATGTTATGATTCTACTATGCAGGTAATTGCAAAGGGAGGGTAACTCAGACAAGTCTAATTGTTCTTATAAAGCTCAGTAGTTGTGATGAAGTGCTTGCTAACGACATTTTGGGCGGATTTTACCATGAAATCTGCCTGTATTAGAAGTGTTTGATAAAGGGAGGTGGAAATCTTGTTTTCCTATAGTCTTAGTAAACATAAACATCGATAGGAATAAGGGACTGTGACAGTCTTGTAATTTTGCAGAAAAATTAGTTGCTTCTATGTGTAATTATGTGAGTGATGGGTGATAACGTCAATGCAAAATTTAAGGTACGTTGGAAAATAATGAAGCTGATAATTGGGCGGGATTTACTAAAACTCAGCGGCAGTTTGGACCACAACTGAATTCTATGTATGTTTATGTGGTCCTCTCACTCACTCCCCCTGCAACAAGTTCGGGGTATGATCAGCATGTGACCTGGTGGGTGTGCGCCATGTGGTTGGGCTCGCCCCAAATTAACCTGGTGGTTGTTAAAATATTCAATTGACCAAACCACAACACCGATAAAAATAAACATTATGGTCACACAATTTGCTACTGTCTGTCTTTAACATATATAGTTGTTTGTGAACAAACAAAGACAAAGAAACAAATAAGATTCTTTTGTGGATCAAACTTGTATATCATGCATCTTCACCTTTGGCTTTGGTCTTAAATTTGTACTCTTTTGAAGGAGAAAGAAAAAGCTGGCAGCGATGGGAAGGAATGTGGAATGGAAACTAAAGGACATGGGGATCGCTGATGGATCGATCAAATAGCTTTGTCTTTTACTAGCAAAGCAAAAGCAGAGGCAGAAATTAAATATTTGTGGAAGGGACCATTCGATGATACATTTTGTCATTCTATTCTATTATACTGTATTGCCGACTTTCACGCGGTCTCGGTTTTGTTTAAATTAGAACGGCTAGCTAGCTCGGATCATGTACACAATACGGTATACCTAACACTAACAGCAATTCAGTTTATACAAATTAATTTCATGGAATTAGATGAAAATAAGAGCAGAGAATATGATGGTTAAGTCTGTGGAAGAAGGTCAACTGGCTAGGCTAGGCTAGGCTAGGCAGTTAGGTTGTACACTTCTGAACTCTCTATGTTCAGTCCTTCACCACCCGTTATACATAAGCACACCCAACTTTATTCTTCTCATCATTGCAGCTGGCAACTTCCCCACCTTACCAACTGCACGAAATCTTTCTTTCGCATAGCTAGGTAGAGCAGAAGTATGAATGAATGATCCATCTACTTATCTGAATATTAATCTCCTATAACTAGATTGTTTATTAATTAATTCTGTCTTGACACTTGAAACTCGATAAAGTAAGCCATTAGAAGGATTAATTAATTAATTCAATTGAGTACCAACAGTGTTTTGTATTAGTTAGGAATCCACCAACACTTAAATAAATAGTTAGTTTGAGAGTCTAATGATATGATCATGTTAGAGTTTTGACTGGAGACACTCTCAATTCATTCTTTTTTTCTTTTCAATTTTAAGTGGGACTCCTGCATGCTTTGCTTGTCACGTACTAAATATTAATATTCATTCTAATATATAGGTCATTATTAGCTTTAGTTAGCTACGTCTCTTAATTAAGTTTCTCCACGCATATGTATCAAATACATATAATATTTGTTAATGCTCTCTCTTTTCAGCTCAGAGAAGGGAAGACTCAACGTGGTCATTCATGATTTGCAACCACGTCTATGTACACTAATTAAGATTTAAGATTGTGTTAGGCGCAGAACAATTTGTACCATTTAATTTAATTTAAAAGGCTATGTATGGCAAATGGTTCTCAATGTTATATATGGTTTATGCTCATATTGTAAGATGATGATTCCTTGTATGGGACCCCGATGCTTGTATATAATTGGCATGCTTCAATTTTCAATACCAAGAATTTGCACAAACATTGCCCATTGATATGATTTTTTTCTTGTCAAAAGAGTCGCACGTATTAAAGAAGAGAACGCCAATTAAATCCATTTTATCTTCCTTCATAATAGAGCCAGCGTTCTCGCCATGGATCATAAACTAATAACTAGCCTCACTTCTAATATTTGTTTTCAATTGCATTTATTGATAGTTTTAACAACCAGGTTCAACTTAAAAACTAATACTATCACAAGATCATTGAGTTAGTATTATGAGCTTATAATATTTTAAACTTAGAGAAATTCTTTGACTAGTACTAAGAGAGAGACGTAACTATTTTATGTTGCAACTGCTATGAGGTATAAATATTAAAAATTAAATATTGATTAAAAAAATAGTAAATGGATCTTACTACAAATTAATTTTATTAAGCTCATTTCTAACTGACAGATTTCTGCTTTAAATATTAATGAGATTAGCAAGTAGAAATTATTCAAAACATAAATTTTTAAAAAAATTACAAAATATAAGTAAATTTTCATTAATTTTGATGCAATAATATGTTTTTAAGTTTTCGGTCCGAGGTTGGTCCATTAATAAATTACGGAAACCATCTCAATGCAATGAGCAAGTAGCAACGTTATATTACTGAAGTTATTGTTCCATATGCTGGCTGCCTTCTCCGAATTGTCAGAAAATACTTGCTCTTTTTAGTTTACCATTTATACTTGTTATTGGGATATTGGTTGTGGTAGTTGTTATGTAGTTACTTCTCCAATCATAATACTACAATAATAACATTAAAATCAAAGTAAATTCGTACATCATTCATTCCTCGTGTGCAATATATGGAGTGGAGACTTGCTTGCTTGAGAGGGTTAGGCACCCAGCAAGGCACAGCAAAGAGTTTTTTTTTTTTTTTTGGTGGGGGGTAGTTGGGACAGAGAGAAGGGATACAAATACTAATAGTATTATGGCATGCCAACAACACAATTCAACTCCGGAGAAAGAAAGAAAGAAAGCAAAAGAAAGCAAAAGCTCATAACTTTCTCTATTCCCATGGACGAAGATGAAGATCTGCCTTTGCCTTTACCATATCGCAATTCACAAAACCTATCCCTTTCTTTCCCTCATTTTGCTTGTGATTACCCATCTCGAATCTTTCCTTTTCCTTCCTCTTTTTCTTGCTCCATCAAACTGTCAGTTTCTCTTCAGTTTCAGATCATCATCAAGAATTAACGCATCCCCATTTCTTACTTTTCTAAAAATCAAATTCCCCACTTCACTTTTCTTTCTTTTAATCAAAACTGCGAGAAAAAATGTACATATGTGGCACTTCAAATCCTCAAAATTTAGCCATTATCAAAATAAAACTAACAAAAATTTACAATCATATGATATGATGCGATATCATATAATGAAAACTACATTATGAAGCCATTAGCAATGGCACGATTGGTATCAACATGAGTAGTTTCATAAACCGGAAGCTCTTCGCAATACCTATTATTGCCAATCATAGCAAGGTGATCAAGCTCAAACAAATCGGAACTAGAGTAACTGGCTGCATCTTCTTCATCTTCATCCTCCTCATTGTCGTAATTAGCGCCAATATCTCTTGAAACTAGATCACTTTTCTTTTGATTTTGGTGATAGTTCGTCAAGAACTCTCTGGCAATTTCACCTACACGTTCATTTCTCTTTGAAACTTGAACTTTAAGCGCATCTTCGCTCTTTCTTGATGGTGATTTCCCGATTTTCCATGCAGTTTTAACTGAAACAGACGTTACACTTGCTTCTTCT
Source organism: Khaya senegalensis (assembly GCA_032402905.1). Lineage (NCBI taxonomy): Eukaryota > Viridiplantae > Streptophyta > Magnoliopsida > Sapindales > Meliaceae > Khaya > Khaya senegalensis. Next base: position 2,626,469 of record CP135538.1, on the reverse strand, counting down.
TCTTCTTCTTCTTCATATAAGGATTTGTGTCCACATGGTCTGCAGTCTTCGTCTACAATTACGCTAACTGGGTAAAATCTGACGCTTCTTTTAATCTCATTTCGCAATCTCGCTCTTGTAGACGGTGAATTCTTGCTTAAACATGACCTTGAGAATGAAGAACCTGATGAACATGTTGACACTTGTCCTGATTTTGAGTTCCTCTCCGGATTCATATCGTCATAACTTGTATTAAGTGAAGACGAATGCTTTGTTTTCTTTGCATTTCCTGTTGCAAAAAGAGAGTTGATGAAATTTGCCACACGACCACCCGGTGAAATTGGCTGTTTCACCTTCTTCAGATTGCTGTAAATTTTTAAGGCCCTTGATTTGGACTTGATGAGATCACTTTCTTCAAGCTTTGGAGTGTGTTCTGTGGAAGAATTGTGGTGATAATCATCAAACATATGCAATTCTCTCTGTTCATAAAACAGAGTCCTCTCTTTTTTCTTCGTTTTCTCTGGCTGAGCAGAGATGCTAGTTCTCACAGGCTTAGGCGTCGCAGGCACGAAGCGCGAAGACCTCGATCTTGAACCGTAGAAGGAATCTGTATCAGAGGAAGAGAATCCTCCAGAACTTGAATCTGACGAGTTTGATGTAGAACTAAAGAACAAAACATCTTGATCATGATCGCGAACACGATCATGTTGTAATTTTCTTCTATATTCACTCAAAATCTGTATTCCTTTGATGTTTGCCTTTTCACTAACCTTCTTATCCTTACATTTCTCGATCAAACAAGCTCGGCGAAGACTAGTCATTTGCTCTTCTTCAATATTTTGATCACCCTTCACACTGTTTCTGCTCTGCTTCCTTTGCATGGTTTCTCTATAGAACTTCAAGTCAGGAGACTTTGTGTTACCATCATCGGTTGAGCGGTATATTTCATCGAGAAGACTCGAAGAGAAAGACGGGTTTTTTCTTTCTTGCATATTTCTATCTCCTCTCAGTGTTTTCTCCCACTTATACATAATTTCTATGAGTGAAAATCTTAAAAAAAAAAAAGAAAAAAAGAAAAAAACCCACAGCGGTGCAAAGGAAAACAGGGTAACGAAAAAAAAAACAGAGGAATAACAAGAAGAAGATATAGAACTCAAAAGCTGCAACGGCGAAGCAATATAAGGCGATAAATTGATGCGAAAGAGTTGATTTGATTCTATTCTCTCTCTTGAGAAAGCATGGAACAGAGTAATGGATGGTAAGTAAAAAATGAAGAGGGAAGGAGAGAGTAATGAAAACAAAATTGCACGCCTTTGATTTGAAGATGAAGAGAAGGGAACAGAAGCTGGAGACTTTATAAAGCTCTCCATGCGCGTGAATGTCCATCCTAATTGGAGCCAAAGCCAGCTTGGGAATTGATGACGTGGAGTTAATTTTCACCCACTCTTTTCCTAAACTACCCTTGTTTTGCCACTTTCAAAATTGAATTTGGAGCCGTTGATCATGTTGAAGAGACGGGTAATTACAATATGTATAGTGATACAAAGTAGTAGTGTTGTTGTGCCATACAGGTGGGTCCATGTGTTGGTGTGGGATGGTGATTTCTTCACGCAATGCGGATGGTTTATTGTAGATGCTGTCATAGAGGATTATTATGAGATTTAAATACATATCTATCATTCTTTTAGAAAGAAAGGCTGGAGCTTTGAAGGTTGAGCAAATAGGGATGTGAACAGATGAACTGAATTTAGTTGAATTATTTATTAGTTCTTAAAAGGTTGGGTGGTTTACGAGCAATTATTAGGCAAGATCAATATTCGTATCAAAACATAGCAAGTACAATTATTTTCATCCAATTTTTCTATGATTAATTTATGGATTTTTTTTATAAAAAAAAAAAAAAAATTATTGGGTTAAGAATTAGCTAGAAATGGAAGCAGAAGATTAATTTCTTCAAATAGGAAGAAAAATAAATTATTTGAGAAGGTAGAGGGGGAGGTTCATTGTTGTTAGGCTATAATAATATCCCATGAGTTGGCATAGTCGTAATAAATTATTGAAAGGAACCATATATATATATATATATATATAACACAAGGACAATTAATGTAATATATCTGCAAAAATTAAAAAAAAATTCATGGAATAGAATTTTCTTTTCTTGTATTTTGTGGTTGTTAATAAGAGTTTAAATTTCTTACTATTATTTGACGAAGAAACTAAATTATTAGCCTACAATTTGTTGGTAGGTATCTAGATTAGCAAAAGTAAAGGGGTTGTAAGATGAATTTGTCAATAATTGGATAGTATAGTGAGCGTGGGAGCTAGAACACTTGGATTATTGTGCATTATACATGTAATTAAAAAACAACCCACATGTATTTGTTGAAATTATTGAATCAATGATCTACCTTTTATTAAAGGATATCATTAAATCAATATCTTGAATGATCTCATCATTCTTTTTCTTTGCTAAGCCAAATGCAAAGTGATCACTATTGCATTCCTCCACTGAACAAGACAAGAAAGCAAGCAAGCAAGCAAGCTTACAAAAATACAGATACATATATGCAGTTGCAGATCATTAAATTTTACAGGATCTCCTTTACTGTGAACATTTCAGGATTTTGTACTCCAAATTCAGGGGCCCCATTTTTGCTTTGTCTATTTATCTTTTGAATTTGAAAGCAATAGAAGCTCTTTTACCAAAAATCAGATGTATATGACAGTTTAAAAAGGGAAAAGAAAGGGAAAAAAAAAAAACTAGACTAGTGGACAAAGATGGTCTTTAAGTTTCAACCATGGGTAAACAATCAATTATCAATCCCATGGATTGGAGCCTGTAAAAAATTGGCTTTTAATCATGGAAAATTATCCTCCAGGAGCCTCTTTGTCCCGCTTCAAGTTAATTTGAAACAATCAAAATCATTTTGTAGTAACAAATGTAATTAGTGAGATAATTAAACATGTTCTCAGCAGTCAAAGTTAAAAGTTTCAAATATTTCAAGTGTCAAACTCCAACTTTATGTACCCGAAGTACAGTTAATGTTATGTGACGTGTCATAATCTAACTAATTTGGAAAAAATTAAATTGGCATTTGCATGGTCTTACAACAAAGATGAACAGGCAGCAGGCAGCGGGCACACGTACATTACGTACGTGACTTGACCCGATGACTCCTAATCGACACATGCGCGAGCAGATGGAGCTTATTAATAGCCATGTACACGTGAGATAAGATCAAGGAATAAGCTAATTAACTAAGCAATATATTATACGCAAGTTCATATTTCTGCAAACCCTAGTTTCATGTTGCTGTTTCTCTGCAGCATTAATTTAGAAAACAACATCATTAACTCGACAGAATAAGAAAGCAATGTGCCGAACCCGAACTTATATAATTTACCCTTAGATATCACAGATATAGGAAAGGACGTGCTTCCACTATCGTTGTCAAGATCGCATGTTATTTCCATTTCGGTTTGTTCATGTTGATCAATATGAAGACAGAAGCTATTATGCAGGCAACATCTTCAACTCTTTATGCACCCTTTGTTGTAGAAAGAGAAGAAGATGACGCAGAAAGGTCATTGATCCGGTCGCTTGAATTGGCTTCAACAGTATCTTAGCCATTTTAATTTGGGGTTAAATAAGGTGACAAGCAAGGTGGCTTCCACCAGCAATTAGACAATCAAATTGTGTAGTATCAACGTCTGATGCCAAGAGATCTGCAGCAGGAATTTAATATTTGGTAGGTCCCAAGAATTATATTTGTGTGTGCAGTTTTGCTTTGCTTTGATGCAGTCAAAATTGGAGCCCATTCGCCCATGCATCTAGCCAAGAGATTGGTGGAAGCAAATTATAAATTAAGCACTTCCCTGGAAATTAATTGGCAAAATATTGGAGAAGGAAATTTTTTGTGGGTTTCTGGTGAGACCCACGTCTTTTGTCAACTCGTGGTCCTTGCTCCTCTCCGAAAATCCTCCCACACTTGGTCATTATTTCGACAATATCTCAAGGGTTTCGGAGTATTATCTCCAATCTCCAAGACCCCATCACATTATCTCATTCCAAATTTTATGAGGCTATTTACTCTGCTTACATAAATCTTGAACAGCAAAAATGGTATGCATTTAATAAGCATGAACTAAATTTGATGAGTCAAAACGACAATATGCTTAGTTTTAGGAGTTGGAAACTTGCTACATATGGTGCGCGGTAAAATACCAGAAGGCGACAAAGTACGGGCGATTGGTCTTGTTGGCTTTGCACGAAACAGCTCATACAAATAATCTTGCACTGGCGTCAATAATGAACGGCTGATCTCGCATCACGCGTAGCTCGTAGGAGCACTGACTGGCACGTGAACTATTTACTGTTTTGTACCCAATTACTTACGGCTCTGAAACTTGCGGTTAAGTTAAGGGATCTGTAGTACTGCTCTCTCTCTCTCTCTCTCTCTCGCTCTCTCTGCCCAGCTCCTTGCTTTTTCCACACGCATGCGTCATGCTCATTTATTTTAGTTTCACCTTAACGAACATATATCCAATCGTTTCCTTACACGTGTCCATGAGACATCCGTTTGCAGCTGGACTCTTTCACGCCCGTTTGACACCCAGGATGTTTTAGCCTATTCCCGGCCTTACATAACCTCGTGTAGACTCAAATTTTTACATTCAAAATGGATATATTTTAATTAAGGGGCAGTTTGAAGTTTTTTGTAATTAAAATTTTAACATGATTAATTAAAAAAGACATTAACTAATTCAATAATCATTATATAAATAAATTTTAGAATTTGATGATTGTTTTTTTTTTCCCCTCTTATTATCCGAATTATTGTCATCCTATTATCTCGTCTTGTCTTATATAATCCTACTAGGAAACATGCATATTATCATTAAAATTGACTTGACCCCTTTATTCATGATCTCTGGTGTCTTCTAGTTCTGGTGATGAGTTCACTTGAATGAGAAATCATAATGCTAATTAATCACACAGTCCCATTGATTCGATGATGAAGACATTGTATTTTACATAAAATTAATTTGTCTGGAAGGATGCTATCACCAATCCAATCAGAGGGGAACACAGCCGAAATGGAATCCAAAAGTTGCCCCCTCAGTAGTGTACCACGTGACATGACATGGTCGACACTACCTGATCCGTTGATGTTGATGTTATCACCATTTGCCCGATTACTTACAGAAAGGACACCAGACAGTCCTATCTTAGATTTTTTTTCACTTGGACAAGACAACATGCATAGATAGCCATTCCAACACAACGCTTCATTTGTATTGGGTCCTATTATATAAATGATCAGTTCACCAATCGGATATTGATAATCAATCAGAGGAAAATTGGACGGTGTAGATTCATTTATGAAAGACATGTTGGTGTTGTGGAGGATCCCAAGGAGAGAGAAGAGTATTTGTGTCGGGGTTGTGCTTGACGAAGAAAGGAAAGTTCTCCTTCAAATTTTGAGCATCTTTCTTCTTCTTTTCTTGAATTACTAGTAATTAGCACTGTCAAGTGTGATAAGAGTCTCCCCTTGAATAAGAATAAAGATTATTAAAATTTATAAAATTAAATTTTATATATTTTAATAAATATAATTTTTTTTTAAAAAATAATACACCAATTTATGACATTAAACTATATTATTAGAATGTTTCATATATTGCATATTCTCTGTTTTTATTTTTTTTAATTTTAATTTTTAATAAAATTATTCTAATATATTATAATAATATAATAAAATTATCTAATTAATAAAAAAAGTGTATCATATTTATTAATAAAAAAATTAAAATAAATTATATAATTTAATTTTTTTATATAATCTAATTTTTTTTACTTAAATAAAATTTATCTTTTTTTTTTTTAATTTTTAACTAATGAATATGATTCTCTTTTTATTCATTAGATAATTTCATAATATTATCATAACTGATATGATAAAATATTAAAACAATTTAATCTAAAATTTTTTCTTTTTTCTCACAAAATCAATATAATTGACCATGATCAATTAAAATTTCATTAATGCTTCCAATACAAGGTGACCTTGTAAATAACATTGTCTTCATTAATGCTTCTTTACATGGACAATAAATTTCATTGATCTTGTAAGATTGTATCAATTGAATTTTTTTTCCCAATGAAACTATAAATTTTTAACCAATTAATCCAGGTCGCCTTCTTGAATACTAGTTTCTGTCTTTCAATTGTAGTAGTGTCTTCCAATTGTAGTAGTAGGTAGATAAGTAGTAGCCAGACGGCCATATGCTGTGTCACGCTATACCCCCCACAGCCTAGCTATCTTGTGTTTATCCACTACAATTTGATCTTTGCTATCCACTATGGAAGAAAAGAAAATACAAGTTCTTTCATCAATAAGAGGTTTCTCAAAACAAAGTTTTGACCAAGGGGGTATGATGGTCTACAAGAATTTTTGGTAGTTGTTTCAATGGTCAAATTCACATCTCCAAAGCTCTATTTTCTTACAATAACTAGTGTCAAAGGATCCAATGGTCCCATCATTTCATCATACTGCCTTTCTCGAATGAAACTTAGTCTGTGTACAATAAGCAGTTCGATATCATTCCTTTCTTGGTTGCTGAGAGTTAAGCCTTTGATGTCTACCAACTGGTAGAGATCACCCCGCCTTTGTTTCATTAATGGAAGGCTTGTCCTGAATATTGAATTACCAGTGTATTAGAACGAAAGTAAATAAAACATAATATTGGATCAGCAGTTCTATAAGCTAGAGGCATTTTTAATATAAAGAACTATTTGATAGGTTGGAAAAGCACATCACCTTCTGAGCTCAATTATGGGATAATCAATCTCCGCGATATGCTCGGTTGTAGCCAGAATTTCTCCAAACTGTCATTCATATCTTGCAATTAGCACTTCCTGCTCCTCATAGAACATACAAGATACAGCCACAGAAACTTCACCAGTCTTCATGGTAACGGCTCTTTTTTTATACATATTATAACTAGAAAGAAAGAAACTGTAAGAACACTGAAAATAAAAATATGCATCCACCTATTGGTCCTACAAGAGTGGAGTGGCCCCAAGCCACATAACTAGCTCCTTCATCTCGAGCCGGTGAAGAAGTTGCCACGTACAACTGCCGTTTTCATAACCAGGAAATGAGAAACCCTTTTATGTATTGCACAGATTAAACCATAAGCATGGGATGCAGTATGTGAGTAACTTAAAAGGAAATGTGTCAAATCTGTGATGTCTAGTTGCAGATTGTAAATCTCCTTCAGTTTCTTCATACATCTTCTGTCCGGAAAAAACCTATAATTGAAAGGAATATGCTAAACACTAAGCACGAGGTTCCTATATACGCATGCATGTATATATGCAGGTGTATAGGTATTTGATGAACCGATGGAAGGATGGCTGATCTTGAGGTCCTTGCGGTACACTATAATTTAGGACCATAAGCTATTGTACTGTAGTACAAATTCATTACAGGTAAGGATAGGCACTGCCGATTTGGATCAATTTTAGTCTAAATTTTGAACCAAATTTATCTATTTTTATTTAAAATAAACTAATCTAAATCAACAATATATGATAAAACAAACAATGCAAACTAACATTTATCAGTTTAACAATTTTGGTCTAATCCTAAAAATAAAAATTGAGACTGCTTTCAATTCTAGTTTTATTAGCTCTTTTGAAATGTTATATTAATTAAATAGAAATGGGTCATTTGTACTCACTAAAATAATAAAAATAAAAAACATATTTATTTTCAACAATATTGTTAACTTTACCTAAACAAAAAATTTAGAGTTAAAATTAAATAATCATACCTCTCAAATCAGCATTAATTTTTAACAAAATTTAATATTTTAAACTTTAAACAACCTATGTATAATTCATTCATATTAGAATTATGTTCATCTTCATTCTCAACAAATTGATAAGAAACAAAAAAAAAAAAAACAAAGGATATTATAATTTAATATTCTAGTCATTCAATTCATTGAAAAGGAATTTAAGTTTAACAATAGTAAAAATAAGATTTATAATTTAATGTCAATAAAAATAAATTTACCATTTTTCCAATCATAAAATATAAAAGTTATCAATAACATAAGCAATATTGTAATTAAAGATATTTATGAAAAAAGGAAACTTAACTTGATTAAATATTTTGGTGGCAAAATCCTAGCTGTCCGTTGGTTTTGGGATAAACTATAAATAATCTTTAAGTTCTCCATTCTTAAACCAAAAAACTTATCTTTTTGATCACTTCTCTATCCATACATCCTCAACCCATTCTAAACTAGTACAGTCAATTAGTATTTTGATAACACCAAGGAATAAGCAATCTTTAGCTGTGTGAAAGGTAAGGAATCAATTCAACAATAATGTAAGGGGAAAAGTTTTCTTCAATGTTTTTTCTTTATTTAATATGGCCGGTCTATATTTTTGTCAATATTTTAATTAATTTATTGATTTTATGAGCTTTATTCTTCGTATGGTCGGTTTTACATTATTGCCTATGTGTTAATTATTCTATTATTTTCATGCGTTCTATTTGTAAGATGGTTGATTCTACAACCTATCTTTAAAGTTATTTAGTTACAACAAATTTATAATTATCCTTCTTATTTGATAATGTTATTCCAAAGAAATAGTATGCCATACATGACGAGCCACATCACATTTTTGTTATTTCAGAAAGATCACGAGTATGAAAAGTGTTTTGAAGAAGAAAAAGTTTTTAAGTTGGGATGTTGTACTATTTAGAAGGTAAGACTAGTAAGGAGGGCAAGCCTTTAACGTTATAGGATGATGGATCCCTTCTGGACAAGTCCAAAATGGTAACCCAAGTTCTTGTGGATAAGTCCACCATTGATCAAACCCTGATGGTCTTATTTTTGAAGAGAAAAAGTGCTGACTCTGTAGTGCAACATACCTAAGCCCTACTAAAGATTTTATGTTTTAATTTTACTAAAGATGTTGTGTTTATATGTTGATTTCATAAAGGTTATGATTTTCTTTTTAAGAAAAAAGTTACTAAAGCCTTTAAAACCATGCGTGACAATTGCATATGCGTCAAATGTTTTCTTACTGAGCATTATCTCATGTAGTCCTTACATTGCAAGCAATGATGAGTAAAGCGAGCTAGAGCTGAGTCCTAAGTAAGACCATGGGTTTAAGTTGGACTTAACTATCTAACAGTTAAATCAAAGAAGTTATGGGTTTATTTAGGAACATGTTAATTAGGGTTTTGAATGAATGTACTTCAAAATTCACTATTGTGTGTTTCAAGGAATGATGTTTGCCCTTGCAGAACCTTTAGTGGGTTTTCGATTTGTCTACAAACTTGTTAATTAGGGTTTCGAATATATGTATTTCAAAACTCTCTATTGTATGCTTTAAGAAATTATGTATGCCATAATCTTTATGAAATCAACGTATAAAACTTAACTTTTGTAAAAATCAAAAGATTAAACTTATAGTATTGCCCTGGGCACGTTGCACTACAATTTAACACTTCTTTTCATTAAACATTAGACCCCTAGGCCTTGGTCAATAGTGGACTTGTCCACTAAGTAGGATCCTAAGCACATTGCCCTATAAGGTCAACACTTCTTTTTATACGTTAGACCCTTACACCTTTGTAATTAGTGAACTTAGTTAATAGTGCACTTTTTCTCTTTAAACATTAAACCGTTTGGTTTTAGTCAATAATGGACTTGTTCACTAAAGAATTGGGATACAATTGTGGAGTAGTTCACAAAAGATCTATCATCTTATAACTTTCCCTCCATGCTAGATTTGTCTTCTAAGTATTTCAACATTCCAATTTTAAAACTTCTCCTTTTTGGAAACACTTTTCATAGTAATGTTTTTCCTTAAATAACACCTTAGTAATATAACTCATAATGCATAATATGCACACGTGCAATACAACTTATACAACTTTAAAGGATGTACTCCTTCTAGACTAGGCTACGGTACCCTTGAGTACCATTGCTCACTTTTTGTTTTATATATATAGGACTTGAAATGTCATTTATAAAATTTAAAATAAGGTAAAAAATGTTGAAACATATAAGATAAATATCAAATAGTGCTTAAAGTATATAATAAAAAATTTAAAATATGTAATAAATAATACTTAAAATATTTTTTAAAGGACTTAAAAAAATAGCCTAACCTACTTTTTCTTTGGAAAAACATTCTTAAATAAGAAAAATAATTGTTAATTCATCATAACATAAATAACTTAAAAGATAAACAATAAAACCAACCATATTAAAAATAAAGCTATTAAAATAATGTAATAATTAACAAATAGGCAATAATTTAAAACTAGTCATATAAAAGAAAGAAAAAAATTAAAAAGAACCTTTGTTCTTACACTGCAATTGAACCATTTACTTATCCTTACAAGATATTCTCTAAGCTTAACCTCTTACCATATAAAGCTAAATATTGCTTTCACCTTCATTCTTATCAAAATAGTTCATTAATTGGCTATACTAGATGCTTGGATGGAGTAGTGATTGAAAAGATTAGCTTTTTGGTTTTGGTTAAGGAATGGAAAACTTAAGAAGTATTTATAAGTCATCTTAAAACCAATGGACGCCTAAAATTTTACTAGTTAATAATCTAATCAAACGATACATTACATTGTAAGGTAATACTTTTTTCAAACCCATATTCTTCTTTTGTTATTCTTATTTTGGAGTTTTATCATACATTTTTTCAAGTTTATGGTAATTTTAGTTTGTGGCAAATTTTAAGGAAATACAGACTAACCTTTTTCTCTAACCATAAGTTAATTAATTAAAAGATTAATATACTCTTAATTAATTTATTATTCATAAGCAAAATTCTAATTTGCTCATATTTATTTAATTATTAGACCTTGTTAGGTATTTTTTAAAAATAAATAAAAGAATGTTTTATTAAAAAATCTTAATCATTCACACACACAAAGAAAAAATAATTCGTTAATAAATTAATTTAGAATTACTCATTACTTTTATATAAGATTCATAATCTATATCAAAAAAAAACTTTATTATATAAATATTCAAATGATGTGAATTAATAATAATATTGAAAATTTCTTATTTTTATTATTTAAGATATTTTTATACCACAATAACTAAATTGTAAAATTTTAAAGATTTAATATAAATTATTTTAAAATAATACGATAATATATTAATAATATTGATTCTAAATTATTTAATATTTTATAACATTAAACATTTAAAACTTAAATTAATATCTAATATAAATAAATTTAAAAAATTAAATAAAAATGAGCAAATTAGCATCTTAGTTATGAAGAATAAACAAATTAAATATATAATTATCTTTTAATTAATCAACATATGATCAAAAAGGAAGAAAGTGTACTTTTTTGTAAAATTTACCACAAAGTGAAATTACTACAAAACTCAAGAAAGATATCTAATTAAACCCCTTCTCATTTTTTTTTACCATAGACTCTTGTTCCTTGTTAATGTCTTGCTCTCCTTTTTTTCTTAGTTCAATTATTTATCTTGATCTTTAAAAGTCCAAATGTTAAATAGTGCATTTTTCCACAATCCTAGATAACATATTGATAATTTTCTCTTACTTTTTAACGTTAAAACTTAGTATTGTGGGTAAAGAATTAGGACCTTTAGCTTAAGATGGAAATTGTACTAACTGCAAAAGATATGAAAGCCTATGTGCTAGTCATAGAAAAGTACTTGATTATCTACAGCCCTGTATATGAAAGAACAAAGAATAAATCAGTATGATGATAACATCCATTATATATAGAAGTAATAAAGTAAAATTGACTAGTTTACACTAATATATAAGAAAATAAAGAATCATCAAATGAATGAGCATATTGTGAAAGAGGAAAGATAAGGAGTTAAGTAAAAAATAAATGTCAAAAGAATAGGTCATCATATAGAAACTTGTTTGCATTATAGCAAAGATAGTCTTCCATTTTATCTTACTGATATGATGGAAAGAAAATTTTTCAGACCATACCAAATCATGCAAAATAAATTGATTTCCTCAAATAAAATTACTAGTGTTTCTAGAAAGTACCATATTTAGCATTTATCTTGTCGTCTATGTAAAATAAAATGTAGCAATATGCATAATTCAAATTTCAAATAACTCTTTTGTCATTCAAGAAGTTTTGAGATTGAAGACAAAATCAACAATCTCAAACCTAGTTGTAGTTCACCTAAATACATTTTAGTTTATGTACGAGTAATATCTTAATTTGTAGTTATTGTCATATTAAAAAACCCTGTATGACATAATGTGGAAAAGATAGTTAAAAATGGCTTAAATAGAGTCTTTCGTAGTTAATGGTACAATACATTTATCCAACATCTATTCAAATTATTATGAAGCAAAATATGTACTACAATTGAAATATATTAGTACCTTGCCCACTGCAATAACTTCCAATGCAAAGGTCTAGTCGTCATGTTAAATGCCCTAGAATAGTATATCAAGTAAGCACCTGATGTCAAAATCCTACTGCTTCTATCATTTAAAAAATTACATACATTACAATCAATATAAACCATATCAATTTAGTTTAATTTATCAGTAAAAAGGCAATCAGTGCTAAAACTATCAAAAGTAAGGATACATTAAAATTGATGGCATGAGTTTCACCATTTTTTTTTTTAAATTAATAATGAAGTTGATCAATGTTTGAAGGCTTATTGTAAAAGAAATATAATATATCTATTTAAACACAGAGACAAAAGAGATTAAAATCCTTCACTTCACAACCTTAGGATTAAATATTTTCTCATTATGATAAGTAGGTTATTTTTTTACACCAAATTTCTCATTAAAATCTTACTTGTACCACTGAAAAAAATCTTGAAAGAAAATTCAAGAACTTTTTTTTATTCTCTACATGTAATAATATAGAGAGATTGATAAGGGATTGAATAAATATAACACTTTTGATCAAGTTGACTAAAAAAGAAATAATCTAATTGAGAAACTAGTATAGCAGTAATTATGCCTTTGTCATTTTATATCAGTTATACTATTGAATAACTCGTTCTTCTGATTATGATTTTAAATATTTATAAGTTGATACTATTAATTAATATATGTAATAATATCGCTAGTAATTAATGTTTAATTACAACAGGCAATATTGATAGCTATATCGTTAAAGTGATTTCATGGGTCAAATGAAATAAAATAATCCTTTTGTTCCATATATCATTGCCAATTCTCGAAACCAAATGTTACAACAGATACCTATACCAGTGTGCCTAACATCTGTATGAACTAGTCAATGATTATACTTCTAAATGGTATTATAACCAAGAAATATTCTCAAATAGTAAAGGAGAAGTATGCAAAAAATAATAAACTATTAGGATAGTTTAATAATGTCAGATGAACAAAATATTAAGAAGAATTGATGTTGCAAACTAAAAAAATAAAAAAAAAAAACTAACAAATTAAGAGCTACTCACAATTTTGTATCCACCTTTACTCATCTTTTGTGAGTAAAAACACACCCAACACACTTCGAAAATTGAATGCATTTTTAATAGAATGAGTAAGCATGTTTTCTATAGTTTAAAATTATCCTCGACCCACCGTATACTTAAAAAGCTTGGGTTGTTAAGCTAAAGAGCCCATGTGGAGAGGGGATGTTAATTATGCATAAGATATATCAAACTAACATTGTTTCATGAATGGCAGCATTACCTGTTCTAAGAGAAAAAATATTTGAAACAAAAACTCCTTGATGATAATACAAGAAAAAAAAAAACCATAAGCTTCCGCAAATATTTTCAAATGTTTGAGTACATCATATAAAACATATGAGAATACACAAAAGTGCCATTCTAGTTGTCACAATAATTTTAATCTAGAGATAAAAGTATTATACAAGAGCTCACAACAGAATTATAATACATCAAAGATAATAAATAAAGGAACGGGGTGTACAAAATTATGCTTTTAAATTTAGATAAATAATTTTAGAAAAGAAAATGTATTAATACATGAAAAGGGAAATATCAAACCTATATCCACTATGGTTGGTGTCTCTCTAACTATAAGAGTCTTTGATTCTATAAAGGTAATCTTCCTTATGTCAAATCAAAAAGGTGTACTTGTGGTTAAACAAGCATGTTTGGGAATCAACAACAAAGTGATATCATCTGAAATGATATTAATTAATACATGTTCTTTACTAAAAGTGTAGAGCTAAAATTCAACATCGCACACAGCAAATATGGAGCCATTACCCTTAACACTATAACAAGGCACGTGGTGATAGAACAAAGTTAAGGAATTACTAAGAAATAAAACCAACATAAGTTATTATCCATAATCTTAAATATTATGCAGTAATATTAAAGATTTAACTTGAACAATCCTGATTACTAGTTTATGATCATATTAGAAAAGAACAAAAAAAAAAAAAAAAAACACACATAATTTTTTACTAACTATTAAGTGTGGCATTAATGAAATTAGATTTCTTAGTCGGATATTTGCAAGCATTTCAATTGGTAAATTCATCCAAAAAATAATCTACCTTATCCTTTCTAAATAGAAATTTTTTTTCTAAAACACTATAGTTAATTAAATTATAAGAATATTATAGATGAAATTGATAGTTAAAAATTATATTATTTAACAAAATTATTTTACAAATTGAAAATAGAGCAAATCATGTTAGATGAAAAGAATTGTTTTCAATCTAACTCGCTTTGCTCTCTTTTTGAGTTGTAAAATAATTTATTAAGTAGTGTTATTTAGCCACCATTTTCATCTATCATTGTCCAAATATTAGTTATTTTATTATAATATTGGTTTGATTTAAATAAAGTATTTTAAAACAAGATCTTATAGCTTTTGAATTTTGAATGAAAAAGTGAATAACCACTCATATTCCTACTTTCAATCATAGGATAAACATCTTTTTTGCAATAACAAGTGATATTCAAGGTAAGTTTCAAATACTACCTTCTAGTGCTTAGCCTTCAATTTTCTATTAGTACTAAAGACACAAAAAGTGTTATACAATCAATTGTTGCACCATTTTGGCATAAAGCCACCAATTATTGTAATATGCAAAAGACCATAAACTTCAAAAAGCATGCTGTCGAAGGACATGCATCACCACCTGCATCAATATCTTCAACATGAATAAGAAAGCTGTCATTTGTATAGGGATTATTCTAAATTTAAAAAAAAAAAAAAAACCTCTTATTTAAAGCCAAAATGGTAGCAAATTTAACTAAGCAAAAGGCTATTAGCCCCGCATAATTTCAATGTGCCAACTTCTCTTCTATGTAGCCTAATTGGGCAATAACACTATTTATTTGTTATAATAGTATAATGAAAGAAAACATCTAAGCTTTCAACTAAAACATTTAAGGCATATTTTGTAACTGCTAATTAATTTAATAACAATGCAATGAAATATTTGGTAAACATCTAATTTTACCTGGCAGTTAATATTTACTAACTATACGTCTATTTAATTAACAAAAACTATATATTAAATGAAGACACCTTAATTCCAAACATAAACTTAATTACTTGAACTTCGAGGAATGAAAAATGTAAACTAAATTAGAATATTTGCAACCATTTGGCTTGGTTTAAGTGAATTATTAATTTTGTCTAAATATTGACATCTAACATGAACATTCCTTATAGCATAAGCTAAAGCTATGTAAAACACCATAATAAAGAAATAAAAACATGTAGGAATAGAAATTAGAAAACTCATAAGTAAGATAATAAGCTTAGTGTCTTTCTTAGTAGCCTTTTTAATGGCTCTATGAGCATAAGCAATATTCCTCTCTTTATTGGCCACCAATAATTGGCATAACTTAATCCTAAATTGAAAATAACCAAACAAATTATAAATAAAAAATAAACATAAGAAACAACTAAATAAATAAATAAATAAAAGTAATTTCACCTTGGTGACAAAAGGAATAGGCAAGGAAGAGTAGATGAGGCCCTTGCTTATTTGGGTTTGAAAGAAAAATAGAGTTATTGCTTGTTTTTTGATAAATAAGTGCAGGTGAAAGAAGGAAGATGAAATGTGGGTTTCGAAAGATGAAGCAAGTGTAGAAGAGTAATTGAATTGGGTTTTTTTTTAAATAAAATAGTCATTTTTTGTTTATTTTATATATATAACCCAAATAAATGGTACTTTATATTTGGAGTCAAATATTTACTATCATGATCATTTTATCCCTCTTTTTTTTTTTTTGTGAAAAAACTTTTATCTCATCAATTTTTGTTGAGATTGATATAATATCCATAAAATTAGTCTAGATATCAATAAAATA
The DNA here is from genome assembly GCA_032402905.1 of Khaya senegalensis. Classification (NCBI taxonomy): domain Eukaryota; kingdom Viridiplantae; phylum Streptophyta; class Magnoliopsida; order Sapindales; family Meliaceae; genus Khaya; species Khaya senegalensis. The sequence goes on along the minus strand of CP135538.1, from coordinate 2,610,122 downwards.
TGTGGTATCTCAATGAAAATTATCGAAAAAAATTGGGTAAAATGGTCATTATAATAAAATTTGATTTCAAATATGATACACCTTTTTGTATAAGCTATAAATATAGAATGATTTAAAAAAAAATAGGCCATCTTTGTAAAAAAAAAAAAAATAATTGAACTTGAGATTGAGATTAAAATGTATCTTGAAGTTTGCATGGCAAGTGATAAGACTGTTGAGTTCATTTGACTTTCTCTGACACAATTGTAAGTACTACCCAATGTCATGTCCTATAATTAACACCATCTAATAGTTTAATATTTTATATTAATGATTAATGCTTGATCTTTGATAAATGATATCAAAACAAGCCTAAATTCTCATTTGCATGTAGATCTTAAACACTTGTGCCTTACCCTCCAATAAAGGATTGCTACATGGAATGTGAGTCCCTCGTAGGATGAGAGAATAGGCAACATGGGTCAAGTAGACTTATGATGGATGGACTTGACCATGATAAAGGTGTCATGCACCTTATTCTCAATATAAAATTGTTACATGAGAAGTGGGTCTCCTAAAGAATGAGGAGATGAACAATATGAATTAAGTGAGCTCATGATAAATAGGCTTAATAATGCCAAGGGCGTTATGTGATTAGATGGGAGAGAATATCATATTCCACAGTACATAAAATATAGATCGATTTTAAATTTATTAAAATGAGTAGATAATACAATTTAATAGGTTTATATTTTGAGTTGATGGTAAACACTTTACTCGTAACATCAAACTACCTTTTATCAGTGTTACTATACTAATAAGATGTCACTTTTTAATTCATACTGAAAAATCATATTTCCTAAAGTTTTTAAATTTTTTTAATAATTTTTTTTGGTGTGTTTTATTTATTCTTTACATAAATTAATAATATTCAATAATTCAACTTAAGCAAAGTTAATAAAGGTTACGAATATACATTTATGACTTAACCAAACTAAATCTTAATAGATAATTTCAAATAAATTATTTATATTTAAAAAACTTAAAAATGACTATGATCATAAATGTTTCTTTGGTTTAACTACTTCAACTATTTTCGAATATCTTACTTGCACTTTTAGCGGCTTGACGATTCCATCTTTAAGAACCTTAATAAGATATAAGAAAATAAAGAATTTTATGAAATAATATTCTCAATCTTTCAAATTTGTAAACTATATATTTCAACTATTAAACAATTTTAGTTACTAATATTCACAATCACATGAGAATTGTAATACAACACAAATTAAATATTTAAATGTGAGATAATTTATTAAAAAATTATAATTTTCAAATGAGCATGAATCTTAACCATTAGAATCTTCAAATGGTTAAAATTTATATTCGGCAAAATGTTAAAAAAGCGCTTTGTATGTGTGTTAAAAATGATTGCATTGTAAACTAAATAAGTTATAAATAATAAAAATTAAAATAATTAATTGACATAAAAATTAATATATAGCACCCCTTTCTTATCATGAATAAATTTTTTTTATTAATTTTAATTTAAAAGAATAAATAATTTTTAAGTCCCTAAAATTTGACCCACTGTAATAGTTTTATTGATTTCAAAATATCCAAAAATATCTCAATTTAATAGTTAAAAATATGGTTTTAGATAGATAAAACTAAAGGCAATATAACATATTTTTATAGTTTGACAACAAAAACGAACTACTATGTCTTCTCAACTTAATCTTGATGATTTGTTGGCTGTAAAATAATCCATTCCTTCTCAACTTAAGTTTCAGCATGAATCTATGTAATTTTTAAATGGAGTAATAATTTTTTTTTTTTATATAATTACAAGTCAAAAATAATATTATATGTGGAATAAATTGTTTGTAGTCGTAAATAAAATAATAATAATAATAACAATAATAATAAATTGTTTGTAGTCGTAAATAAAATAATAATAATAATATATTATTATTATTATAATAAAAAAAAATATAGGATATGCATTGAAGCATTAAAATTTCCTTAATTGAATTCTTTTAAAATTGCCATTAAAATTAAAGTTGACGAGTCTATGTCCATAATTTTTGAAAATTTAATATATTCATGACCATTTAAAAATATCTTAAATAAATATTTTTACGTCAAATTTTAAGGCAAGTACACGATACATTATTAATTCATATCATTTTTAACTTTGTGACTGGAAAATTGCCTACTGGTTCGTTCTTTTGTTGGAGAGCTGTGCACCCAGCACCGCAGTCCGTCCGATTTTTTACAACATGTTTGATTTCGGGTCTAGGCACCTTGTGAAGGAAGTCAAATCACCGAATTATTTCCCATAAATTATTCAAAAACTTAACCGTCCCTGTCTAGCAACGGTCATTTAACTGCCGCTCGCGCCTCCTCCTTCGTCACACCCCTTTAAACTCTCACAACTCTAATTCTTACGAACCACTTGAGTCGATTAATCACACTAGTGGCGGCGCTGCAATTCATGCGCCGCCACACTAAGCAAGAATTGACTTTACCATCAAAAGATCTTCGTCACTTTGAAGTTTATACATAATCTCTCATCCATGGCAGATCCCAGGGCCGTCGTCCCTTACCATGATCCATACGATAGCTCCTGTACGGACGACATTGTTAACTTCATCAATAACGCAAATCCTACTTTTTCAGATTTATCATTATTTGAGGATTCTTCTTTGCTTCCATGTTCAAGTAATCCTCAATCTGATCATATAATCACAGATACTAATGACCCCTTCGATGATCCACTTTTATGGAATATTGGTAATGATTTCAATGAAGGGAGTACAGATTATCAAGCGGAAACAAGTAATGGAGGAAGGCCAGAGATCGGAAATTTTACAAATATGAAGCCACTTCCGATTTGGCCAGTGCCACCGGAGCCATATTTATGTAGTTGTTGCCTGGTGCTCAGAGAAATAATTCATACTAATGGTATGTTTTTGAAGTTAAAATATTTATTGGATGTAGGTTTGTAGTCTGTTGGGAATAACAGGTGGAATTGTTCAAATTTTATGTTTTAGTTACGGAATCTAACGTATTGATGTTACTACAGGCCATGATACTACAAAACTTGAGATTCATGGAAGACTCGGCATAATCTGCCACGCTATTCTTGAGATTCGACAAAGTACCAGTGCAGTTCAGTACCACATGATCGAGTAATTTAAGTTTCTGTTTGCAATTTTTTGATTTGATTTCTAAGTTTGTTTCTCTCCAATTAAGGAATCCAATTTGATTTCATTATCCCGATTTCCATGGTTGTTTTTGTCTACTTGTGTGTTATGTCTAGTCTTGCTTAATTCCATATAATCATTCTGTTTTGTTCAGTTTTCACAAGAAAAGCATAGAGAATGTGAAGGAATATCTGAGTCAATATTGTGAAGAGCGGAAACAAGCAGGATTTGTCATGTTGCCAGACCCCCTCTCAGTCTTTTACGAAGCCGTTTGTGTGGGGTTGGATTTGGATGAAAATCTAACCATAGATGATTTCTCTGAGCCAACAAGGACAAATTCAGGTGGGCTTGTTTATCTGTCTTGAGAATTTGTCAAAAAAGCTTTAGATTCCCATTCCTATAGGAAAGTAATGTGTTCGATCTTCAGACTCTTCAGGTTGATTTATCAATTATCAGCAAGTCTTCATTCTTCAATGTTACTTGTCACTAGATTAGGATTGCCAAGTTAATGTTTAATTTTCTGCAGGAGCAAATGACATGCATCAACCTGAGATGGAGGATAATTCAGGGAAGACTCCAAAGAGCTCTCTTGCGGCACAGGTGTAGTCATTCTCTTCAGTCATGTTAATGAAAAAGGCTCTCAATTAGAATGTAATCTATATTGTTTTCCTATTATGATCTCTAACCTTGTAATATTTTTGTTGTGGTGGGGAATAATGCAGAGGGAGAGAACAGTGAAGTTGTCATTGAAAGACATGGAAGATTATTTTCATCTTCCCATCGAGCAGGCAGCCAGAAAAATGCAATTATGCCCTACTGTTGTGAAGAAGATATGCCGCAGAGATGGTTTGCTCAGGTGGCCTCATAGAAAGGTTTGCTTTTTCTCTATCGTTCCTCAAATTCTTCCTTCCCCGATACTAATTATATTATCTAAAATGTGTTCCTTTGGCCGCATAGCAGATAAAAAGCATACAGAGGCGGATGTCAATCATGTCAGCGAGATTAAGTTCCAATGATGCAGAAGAAAGGGCGAATGCTGAAGCAGAAATCCGTAAACTTCGAGAAGAAATGGCCACCGCATATGCTAGACTGCGTAAATGACTCTCAAGAACATAATTATTTTTTAACATTAAGAAGTTAGCATCTGGGAACTCGGAGGATCACCAGTTGAAAAGGAAAAAAAAGTAGGCTGCTTATTTTTATTTTTATTTTTTTATTTTCGGCAGAAATAGTGGACAATATTTGACGAAGGTTCTTATATCTATATTGATTCTTATGACGAAGAGAAGATATGTTGAGATCATGTCATATTGGCTTAGTGTGTGATGGAATTTTATTAGAAAAGACGAGGCACGCCTGAGCAAGAAGTTGATACGCACACATACTTGCATAATATATTTTGTTGCCTTGAATTATCATGCGAATGAGATAGGTTTTAACAGATGGAGCCAAAATTTGAATAAAAACATTCAGAAGATAAAAAGAACTGTATTTACTTTGATGAGGTGGTGGAAATGTACTTCAGACATGGTTTCAAGACCCAAATGCCGGCTGGCTATCCTGCCTCAATCATATTTGAATAATAATTAAAAGCAAATAATTACATAAAAATAGCATGGGAAACTCCTCCCTCATAGCAATCTGGAGATAAAGACCTTGAAATTGACGCCCTAGAAGTGTTCATTCAACGTTTCTAAGTTCTAAGACTAAGACCTCCATGAAATCTATACCAATTCTTCAATATAAGCTCATTAGATTCCATGGAAATATATCGTTGCATTTTCAAGAAGGACATGAGCATTCAGACACTGCTTTGTGTGAAGCAGGTGAAGCAAGAGGCACCAGAAGAATGGGATGAGAGCATGCCATTGCCTGGAGATATAATTGAAGGGTTTGCAGAGATTAATGATGCTGATGAATTCTTTGTCCCCACTAAAGCCAAGTCAGAGCTTATTACTCTGCTAGGCAAGATTAACCAACAAGCGGAGGCCATTTGGTTGAAGGTTAGAAGGGGTGATAGCATACTGAAGCTACGTGTTCGGGTTGTGCAAGAGAGGGGTTCAATGCTACAGAGAAAGTATACCATTAGAGCGGCTAGGGATGACAGGCATGCTGCAATTTTAGGGGACTTGACATTTGAACAATGTACTGAGCTTCAAGGTAGGTTTCTCTCCTCATTATTGACCAAATCAGAAAATTTGAGGTTTGTAAATATGATTTATGAAATATCAATAAAGTCAAAAAAGTGAATTCATTAGACCTCAATGCCCTAATCTTAACCTTCTTATAGTTTCCTGCATAACATAAGCAACTTTTTGCTTATATAGATTAATACAGCACACAGTCGGTCAACATGACTAATGTTGTGTATAAACTCATAAAAATGTAATGAGTCGGATAGTTATATCTGATATGCAGAAATGAGCAGGAGAGTTGTGAATGTAGACTGCCGTGGATTCAGCAAAAGGGGTGTCCAATATGATTGGAAGATGAAAGTAGCTACCTACTTGCCAGACCAGCGATCCCCAGTTGTCAGCTCCATTTTGTTCCCACCTCTACAGGGTGAATATAGTGTTGAGGCCACTACCGCCAGGTGCATGGCATGGTTTTCTGCAGCAGTTTCTTCAGGGGTTCCTCTTGTCTTTGTTAATATCCAAACAGAGAAGATTCTGACCCCGGTATAATCTTCCCTACGAGCTCTTCTTTGGTTTGCTGCTGCATTTTTTTCTTATAAGAAGTGAACAAGCTACACCTTGTAAAATTATCACCATGAAACTTCAAAGAAAATTTTGATGCCAGTGTCACTCTTAAAAACAGTTACTGAAGGGAATTTCGGAGTGTTGATTTCATATGATTTTATAATAATAAAATATTCTTTACTCAGCTCAATTTCTTTTGCACAATATCAACTTATTAGTTACTAAAATTATTTTCTACAACTCTTCCTCGAAGGAGAGAACCCATTTCACAGGAAGAGAAATAACCCGGGGAAGGCAACAAAATCTCACTACAACTACGCAAATAGTGCAGGGAATAAGACTATGGTTTCTCCCTGGAGTTGCTGAAGTTTTACTTGAAATGACACCAGAACCTGGAGAATCTCGATTTGGAATGGACATTAAACAGACCGAGGAGGTAACATTGTTGCACATCAAAAATTGATCCTTTCCTAACGTTGATTTTCATTTTCCGTAGTGTTTCAATGCGTCTTACTTTTAATACCGAATAGAAAATCTCGTTACATGTTCAGGGCTTCATCTGTGTATACTCGGTGACAATAGGATCGGCAGCTGACCGTGCTGGAATGAGGGATCTATATGAAGCAGCAAATGCAACTGGTCACCTTCTTGTGATCTCGCGATTAGAAGGCAAGAGTTTAATGCCTTCTGGTGGTAGCTGTGAAGGGATCTTACACTGCTGTGATCACAATGAAATCAGGGACACTCTTACTTCTGCCATTGATCAGATGGAGGGAATTCAACTCCATATCATGGCCTGGCCTAGCCAAACTCGTCCTGCCATTACTCAAGCAAACGCTGCAACCCTCGTGCTTCCTAACTGATGTTATCCTCCACTTATTATTGTAGTTATACGATAGATGCAACTATTTAAATATTATGGAATATTAAATTTTTTATTTATATAATATTTTTATTATTGTATTTATATAATTGGTAATATTATCTAATTATAAAAAATTAAAATTTTTAATTTCTTATTTATATAATATCTTTATTATTATATCTAAATAGTTAATAATACCACCTAATTATAAAAGATTAAACCTTTTATTTGTATAACAATTGTTAGTGAATTTGACTTGAAGCTGCAGATTAAACATGCTGACACCCAACCGTTATAAATATTACCACATTCACTGCTGTGTAGCTATCACTAATGTTTTGTTTTCTCACTTACTCATCTCCACTGCCATTTCACTCCCCCAAAAATCCCAGAAGCTCTCTGATTTATCCATCAGCAAGTTTATTAAAGCTCATGGTGATTGCGGCAATGTTAAAGCTGCAATTTTTAGGTTTAACAAAGCCAAAATTATTGAACAGGGTATTGTTTGTTTTCTTATAATTCCTTATTGGTTATTTTGGTTCGCACGAATGGTATAAAATTAGATGAGACATTTTTTTATCAGATTCTGAAAGATAATGAGGTGAAACCTGATGTCAACTTATACAAAATTGGGTATGATTGAAAATGCTAAAAAGTTGTTTGATGAAATGGCTTTTAAGCCAAATTTACTTGCTCACAATACTATAATAAATGGGTCTTGTGAAAAAGGTGAAACGGAGAGTGCAATATTTGCTTTTAGTTAGTTAATGAGTAGAGATTGTAAGTTATAAATTCAAATTGAATTTGAAACAATCAAATTATGCCTCTTAACTCTCCATTATGATTTTGTAACTCCAAATTCTAAATTAAAAGTTGTAACTGTAGCATTGAGTGGCCATTAAACCTTCATTAAGTGTGAGAATTTTTTGATGAAAAGAATTTTATAAATTGGGAAGTGTTTTGCTTTGCTGAGGTCCCTAAACTCGAAATTCTTGTTAAACACCATCTTGAGAGAATTTATAGAGTTTAGAAGGTTTTGATAGTTTTAAGAAACGTCTACAAAAGTAATGGCGAGATGTTAGTGTTCCATATTTTTCGCACTCAATTTCTTGATTTTTAAAGCATACCTTATAATTGTATGCTTACATTTGGTATTAGAGTACGTTAATAATCTCTATTTTACTTATTTTGTTGAGTTTTTTCGTAGAAAATATAAAATGATAGTATGGGTTTGTTAAATTAATTTTGATTCTCATGCAACATGATTTTTAAAGCATACCTTATAATTGTATGCTTACATTTAGTATTAGAGTATGTTAATAATCTCTGTTTTGTTTAGTTTGTTGAGTTTTTTCGGAGAAAATATAAAATGATAGTATGAGTTTGTTAAATTAATTTTGATTCTCATGCAACATGATTTTATTTGTTTTTGATGTAAATTTATGTTATAAATCATTTTAGCATTGAATTTATGATATTTTGGACGTAAAAAATATTGAAAACGACGTTAAAAATGATTAAAAAATTGGTCGGATGTGTTTCCAGATCCGGGGATGACATGTCAGCTGTTTTTGGATTATATGGATGATATGCCATACGGGTTCAGTTTTATTTGAAAAATAACTAAGGGTTTGAACCCCCCAAGCCCAAAATATACTCTTACATTTCTTTAACCACTAGGCCACGCATTATTTTTGTATTATAATGGAGCATTTATTGGTTTTTAACTGTTTTAATTCCATATTAATTGCATGAAAAATTTGAAACGCCCATAATTAAATTCATATTTTATTTTATATTTATTATTTCATAAATTTTTTAATAAATTAAAATTAAATTTATTAATAATTTTATTTTATTTTATTTTTAATTTTGGATGCAAGTAAATTAAATTATGCAATTTAGTCCCAAAAATCTATTTTTGTTCATTATAATTTTGGTCTAAATATATGTTATATGTCGTTTAGTTTTAAATTGAATTTTGATAATTTTTTATGCATATTATTTAAGTTTATTATATGCATATTTAAATTCAATTTAAATGTTTGAATTTATGCATGTTATTTATCATTTATGTTATGTGCATAGTTTGATTTAATTATTTATTTTAAGTATATAATTTATGTTTTATATATGCAATTGTATAGTTTGCTTCATTTATGTATTTTTTGTTTTACGCATACATTATATAAATGATAGTTAGTATGCAAATTTTTTTTTTTTTAAAAAAAAAAGGAATACATAAAATTTAAACAAAATGGTAAAATGCCATATTATTGTTAGGTATAATAGTAGTATTTTATTTGCTTCTAATTACATGTTTGGAAAAATTCTGTTTAAAGAGATTGGGTTTTAAGTGGAACCGTTTGTGACCCCTCCAATCTTTCCTGGAAATTTACCTACTGTGATTGTTAACTAAATAAAGTACTCTCTATTACCCGTACAATGAACATAAAAATATTTTGGTGAAAATTTCTATAAAGCATAAAGATTAAATTATAATCATATATTTGAATGTCTTTGTGATCCATAAAATTTAATAGAATAGGAAGTAGCCACAGCATTCCTAAATTAAATAAAACTTTATATTAAGTTAGGATCACATAAAGTTTAAGACATTAATTGTAATTAATCATATTAGATGTGATAAATTTTATCTCACAGAAATTTTTATTATGTTTATATGATTGATTAGGAAAAAATAGTATATTATTTTTCTTAATTTACCCATAGGAGTTAAGAAATTGGATATAATATAATAGTTTTATCATTAAGATATATGAATCTATTTGAATAAAATATTTAGTTCACAGGTAGTATTTTATGTCATGTGATTCATATTTTGTACATATTTTATATTAATAAAATATGATAATTAAGTCTCAATAAAATTCATCATAAGTATATATTTTTGCAGTATCACAACCTACAAATATATCTGATATCAACTTAGAAGTTCCTGAATTGGTAGGAGATAACTATAAGATATGGAAAGAGAAAGTATTATTATATTTAGGGTGATAGAATATAGATTATGCTATTCGAAAAGACGAACAATCAACTATTACAGATGCTAGCACTCTTACACAAATTAAGTTTTATAAACGTTGGGAGTGATCTAATCGCCTTAGTGTAATGTTCATAAAGACTAAAATTTCTGCTAGCATACGTGGTTCAGTTGCTCAGCATGATGATGTCCATGCTTTAATGAAGGCTATTGATGAACAATTTGAGTCTTCAGATAAAGCACTAGCTAGTACCCTTATAATACAATTCTCTTCCATAAAACTCACCACTATTACTGGTGTGCGAGAGCACATCATGAAGATAAGGGACATTGTGGCTCAACTGAAATCATTGAATGTGACAATGTCTGAACCTTTCCTTGTACATTATATTTTGAATTCACTTCCACAACCATATGGACCCTTCAAAATTTCTTATAACATATAAAGATAAATGGTCAATTAATGAATTTTTCACCATGTATATTCAAGAAGAAGAAAGGTTGGTAGCGAAAATGGGAGTGAATATTCAAAGTGCACATCTAGCAACGAAGTGAAAGATTAAGAAGAAAGGAAAAAGCAAAATACATGTTCAAGCTGAAATAAAGAAAGAATCCAAATGTTTCTTTTGTAAGAAAAATGGACATATTAAGAAGGATTGCATTAAGTTTCAGCAATGACTTAATAAGAAAGGTATTTCTTTTCTTTTGTAAGTTATGAATCTAATATGACTGAAGTTTGTCATAATACATAGTGGATTAACTTTGGTTCTACAATCCACATTATGAACGTTTTGCAGAGCTTGCAAAACCTAAGGAAACTAGTGGGAGCTGAGTGTTTTATCTATTCTGGAAATAAGATATGCTCAACTGTGGAGGCTATTGGGACATGTAGTTTAGTTCTCAATAGCAGTTTTGTAATAAATTTAGAAAATACTTTTTATATTTTTAATTTTTCTAGGAATTTAATTTCTATTTATAGACTTGTACCCTATGGATATTCCTTCAGTTTTTCAAAATCTTTTGTGAAAATTTTTTATAAATCAAATCTTATTGGAAATGGTACATTGTCTGATAGTCTTTTTCATATTAATTTACAAAATAATGCTTGTTATAATATAATGCATAGTCATACTAGTATAAAAAGAAGTGTTATTAATGAAAATTTCTTTATGTTGTGGCATCAGAAATTAGGACATATCTCCATAGAAAGAATTAAAAGGTTAGTAAATGATAAAATACTTAGTACTTTAGATTTACCGATTTTAAGACTTGTGTGGACTGTATAAAGGGCAAACAAACTAATAAGTCAAAGAAAAGTGTCAAGTGGAGTTCAGACTTATTAGAAATCATACACACAGACATTTGTAGTCCTAGTATAAACTCATATGGTTATAAGTATTTTTTCACTTTTATTGATGATTATTCACGATTTATGTATCTCTACTTATTGAATACTAAGGATGAAACATTAAATGCTTTTAAAATATTCAAAGCTGAAGTAGAGAAACAATGCAGTAAGTAAATAAAGATCGTGAGGTCTGATAGAAGTGGTGAATACTATTGTAGATATACAGAAAATAGACAAGCACTTGGACCATTTGCGAGATTTCTTCAAGAACATGGGATTGTTGCCCGATATACTATGCCTAGTTCTCCAGACCAGAATGGTGTAGTAAAAAGAAAAAATCGAACATTGTTGGACATGGTGTGGAGTATGCTTAGCAACTCCAATCTTCGTAAGTTATTGTGGATAGAAGCTCTTAAGATAGCTGTGTACATATTAAACCGGGTTCAAATTAAGGCAGTTTCTAAAACGCCATTTGAGTTATGAAAATGTTAGAAATCGAGTTTGCAACATGTACACGTTTGGGATTGTCTTTGTGAAATAAGAGTTTATAATCCGCAAGAGAAGAAATTAAATCCTAAGACCATTAGTGAATATTTCATTAGATATTCAGAAATGTCTAAAGGATACAAATTTTATTATCCATCATATCACATTAAATTTGTGGAATCAAGAAATGCTAAGTTTCTTGAGAATGACTTGATTAGTGGGAGGGATCAATTTCAGAACAAAATTTTTGAAAATGATCATTCAGAACCGTCCACTTCAAGTACTAAAGTGATTGTCATCAACAACATCCTTTCAATACAAATTGATCCATCAATGGTTGATATTTAATTAAATGATAATCAAATTCCACAGACTAGTGATACTTTAGTAGATCAAGTTGTTGAACAACTAGTTGTACAACATACTCCTTAGGAAAATATTAAAGCAACATTAAGAA
>CP135538.1:2559065-2593386 GCA_032402905.1 Khaya senegalensis | reverse complement strand
GAATTTGATTAAATTATTATAATATTTAAAAAAATTTAAAAATTTTTAATTTAATTAACTAATAATAATGAAATATTTTAATAAAAAAATTATAATTATAAAATTTTAGTGCATATAAATGAATGAGTTTGTGCTCTAATTTGACATGTAAGAGCGTCATAAATTTAAAGTGTTACAAGATAACTTTCTCTAGAATAAAATAAACATTTGAATGGCTTCTTAAAAAAGCATTTAAGAAGTGCTTCCTTACAAAGCACTTGCATTCGAAGTACATTTTACGAAAGCACTGCTGAACCAACTCTTTCTAGCAAATCAATCTATGATCATTAATAGAAAAATACAACTTTTTTTTCCCGCGAGAGTAATTTCAGGCTCCATTTTTATTTTTAAATAGAAACAACAATTAGATTGGATTCTGGACTAAATTTCTTGGGCCCGTTAGCGTGAAGCTTAAAATGTTGGTCTTGGCAAAGGCAAGGTGCAGTCTATGTCCATGTCCATGCAGAGTATCCACCCTGGCAGACTGATGCCACCTAAGACAAACAGAATTGACCGAGCTCCACGAGACGATGACGTGCCAAGATCTGGATGGCGAATTCCCGCAGGGTCGCGTCAAACACAGAGATGAAACCCACTACGCGTCAACATCCAAGTGGGTTATAATTTTAGACCGTCATGTCTCTCCTAGTCCCTATTTAGGGTTTGCTTCCCCTTTTGTATAAGGACCTAAAAACCGAATAGCACCCGGTTCACGGATTCTTCTCCCTCTTATAAAATCCGGTTAATTTTTCGACTTTCAATCCGATTCGAATCGTCCTCAGTCTCACCCACAACGCATTCATCTTTTCTCTCTCTCCCCCGAGTCAAATTATTTTCACTTCCCTCCCTCCCTCCCTCCTTTACTCTGTCTCGCCCTCGCTCTCTCTCTTCGCTTGTATTTTTTTATGCTTTTCGATCTCTCGTCTCTGTAAATTTGGTTGGCTGATGGACGGAGGTGCAGGGTATAATCCGCGTACGGTGGAAGAAGTCTTTAGGGATTTCAAGGGCAGGAGAGCCGGCATGATTAAAGCCCTTACTACTGGTATATTTCATAATATTTTTTCAATTCGGAATTTGTTCTTCGGAGATTCCATTTTAAAACAATTTTAAGCTTCGCCTTGGCTTGGCATTTTCTGATGGAAACTTTTTGGTGGTTTTGTAGAGGTTGAAGAGTTTTTCCACCAGTGCGATCCTGGTAAGCAAGTTTTAATCTCTTTAATTCTTTTCTTGTAGTTGTTTCTTTTATTTTTTTTAAAATTTTTTTCAAAATGATCTCATTTCTTTAGGTACATTTGCGTAGATAAGCATATTACTTTTTTGCTAAACTGACCAATAAAATATGTTTTGGACGAAGATGCCCCTTTTGAGCACCATAATAGTGCTCACGCTGTGATGTTACATTTCGAGCACCATGAACTTGATTTATATACTGTACACAGGGGTGGTTTAAGTTTTTTGGGTTTTGTTTGCTAAATGGCCTAAAATTAAGCCCATTTCTAACGGCACTCAAATTGTTCATAATTTTAATAAACTATAAGAATTTGGATGAAAATAGCCCTAAAATTGAATTTATTTCAGAAGTTTCTCTGAATTTATTGAGTTATCCCTTAACAAAATAATTGAGAGATTTTAGTGTATTTCAAAAGTCTCTCCATGAATTAGGACTTTTGCTTATGTTAAAATTTTTCATAATTCTGAAATTGGCAAGAAACTTGTGCAGAAACTTTCACGAGCGGAAAATTTCGCAATTATTTTTTTTCCATCTACAACTTTTTTTAAAAGATTTTTCATACTTTGTTACAAAAATTACAAATCTATACAAATTTAACAAATCGGCATGTAAATCTGCTCATTCAGATTTCTTTTTTCTTTTCACTTCTTTCTTTTTTTCGCTTCTCTTTCTTAAATTATGAAGGATTTGAGGGCTGAGCTAAAGTCATAATTGGGCTTCCATGGTGGCCCATTTTGATCAAATACCCAAGTGTCTTGCTATTGGGCATTGTCGTTCAAAATTATGGTTTGTTGATCTGTTTAATAATAATAAAAAGCAATGTGGTCATTTTGGAAAATTTTCGTTGTTTTTAATTTGCTATTATTGAGCTAAAGTCTTAATTATTTAGTTTGACTGAATTAATTATAACTTTATACCAACCAAATTATAGTTTTTCGTTTTGATAAACTGTTTTCTTGGAAAGCTAACAAATAGATTGAGTTCTATTTTTGGCTGTAAAGTCTGTATATCGTTTGAATTTGAATCTCTGTTGTTGCTTTGGTACGCTCCATAAAATGTATTGTGGTTATTTGGTTACCATTGTCTTGTTAAACAAGATTTTTGCTATTTTCAAATTTACAGTTTTGCTTTTTAGAAGACTATATGTTTTTGTGAGTTAGGTTTTCAATTGTTTCTGGAAAGCTTCTTCTTCTTCATTTTTTTTTTTTTTTTTAATGTAAAAGCAATGATCCATAAACTATTTGATTCACCAGCTACTTAGAATAGTGAATATATATGGATTTATTGTTGGTTTTCCTTATCCCACAATATGAATATCTTTTACTTCTTTTTTTTTTTTTTTATTTAAAATTTTTTAAACTGATGAAACATCACACTTTTGATATTGAACTGAATTCATGATTGATTAATATGTTCTTTATTATATTGTTGCAAACATATTTGCGATTAATCTTTGTGACTGGGAAATATTGTTCACCAATGATTCTGATCAAGCTATTGCATTGGCATGTCTGGGGAGAAGGGTGGCTCTAAGAGCTGTTATTAAAAGTCGCTGAGGTGACTTGGAACACTTGGACAAATATTCATTGAGACTAGTTTCTAGTTTTCGTGTGAGCTATAAATGTTAAGTATGATAAATGCTAATAAATCTCACAAAGGCATTTCATAAATTGATGTGGTTTGGTATGGAAGCATATCAAACATGATATATAATAATGCTACATGCATATCATACCTAACTTGTGAATTAGCTCTGTGGAATTGAATGCCAGAGAGTTCAAAAAATCATTTCTAGCTTTGGCAGATGTACTAAGTAATATGTTCTTGTGTAGCACTTACTCCTTATGGTGACACTCAATGCAAAGCCCAATTTTGTTGTCTTCAGTTTGAAAAAAGTTGCATCTCTTTTTCTGGTTGGAAAAGCTGCTTGGCTGTATCTCAAAGATTTATTCAACATAGATTGTGTGAGTGCATTAAAAGATTTTATTTTGTATGAATTTGGTTGATAACTAATTTTTGAGCTAGTGTTGTTTATTCCTATACTGAATTTGATTGGGGTTTTAATTAATTGATTCTAGCACTGTTATTTAATTGTATTTTATGAAAATGCTTTAGTGTTTTATCGTATAGATGTATGTTACCCAAGATATTTACAAATTACAATGGCTTTTCTTATTGTTGAAGCCCTGAATCTTTAAAGTGTTACTGTCTTCCTGTCTTTTATGCATCACTAGGAAAGGAATATATTTTATAATTCTGCATCTTCCCAATGAATTTGAATCTAGAACATTTCAGAGTTAATTGGAAAAATTATTGATTATTGCAAATACAATTCCTAGTTATTAGCTGATCCAACAATGTTATTTTGACATGAATTCATTATTATTATTATTATTTTATTTTCTTGCAGAGAAGGAAAATCTTTGCCTTTATGGATTTCCTAGTGAGCAGTGGGAGGTAAACTTACCTGCTGAAGAGGTGCCTCCAGAGCTTCCGGAGCCTGCATTGGGTATTAACTTTGCCAGAGATGGGATGCAAGAAAAGGACTGGTTGTCTTTGGTTGCGGTCCACAGTGATGCTTGGTTACTTTCTGTGGCATTTTACTTTGGTGCTAGGTTTGGGTTTGATAAAGCTGATAGGTATGCTTTTATATCTTGTTCTTGATGCATGATTTGACTTTGTAAATGGCCTTTAAGTATGATTGAGTTCAGACTTTGGTGGCAGTTTGTGTTTGTTCTACCGCAGTTTTAATTAGCTTTTACACTGTCCTGTTCTACTACCTCATTAACTTTTATGCTGTATCTATAATGTTTTGAACTCCCAATTGACAAATTATCTAATGTATATTTTGATGAATATCTTTTGGTATGATGCTCATTTCTTGTTTGATTGTATGTTTAAGTGTTAGATTGGTAAAATTGTCATGATTTCAGTGGTAGATACTAGATATTCTTTGGCCTAGCATACCTTGATTGGTCAAATTTACAGATAACTAGTGTCTTAGAAAATGAATTCATAGATAGTCAATTGATGGGGTATTTCCTATTTTTCTAGAATATCAATCAAAGATGGCTGTAAGCGATTAATTCTAGTTGTACAGAAAGTGAAATCTGGTTGAAATTTTAAGTAATGAGTTAATTTCTTAGGCAATTATTGTCATGGATATTTTGCCCTCTTCTCACCTTTATTCTAATGTTTGATTTTTGATTTTTTCTTTAATTTATGTTTTTGTGTGTGCATGTGTATCGAAATAGTTGAAAGTAGATCAATTGTCTCAAACTTCACCCCATCCAATCATCTTTTTATGTAATTTTTTTTTCCTCTCTCTTCCATGAGAATGGGTGGAAGGCTAATGCTAATTATTTTTGAGGATTATGAATCATAGTATTAGTAGTTTAAACTGTTTATCCTGACCACTAAGGTTTTGCAATTTTACTTCAACAAATTGTTAGTTCTTTCGTGTTTTTATTTGTTATTCTTTCATATGTGTATCTGCAATTTCAATTGGGTTGAGTTGATTGTGTTTTAGTTTTCACACATCTGATGTCTAAAAATTTTCTTTTTGTTTTTGAATTCTAATTTGAAAATTATATGGAATGGAAATTTTTGTTCCAAATAATAGTTTTCTAATTTCTAGTCATCCATGCACCATTTGTGCTGACAAAGTTCATATTTATAAAAACTAGAGCCTATGAATTTATAGTCTTATTCATAACTCTTGGTGCTCAGAACTCTTTCTTAAATTGGTTTTCTCCGAAGTTTGCTATTTATGGCCTAGAGGCCTATATATTGCGCTCACTTGACAGGTTTTATTTTTGGCTTTAACTATTCTTTAAGGATATTTTGTTGGTAAATGTGGTGTAGGAAACGCCTTTTCAATATGATAAATGAACTTCCAACAATATTTGAGGTCGTAACTGGGGCAGTCAAGAAACAGACCAAAGAAAAAACTACAGTCTCAAATCACAGTAGCAGCAAATCTAAATCAAACCCAAAGGTACTTAATAACTTTTGTTGACCTACTGTATTGCAGTTTATTGAAATGACTGCTTGTGTGACATTGGTCTTCTTATTTGCCTGGATTGGGTTAAGTTACCCATTTTTGCATATTACTTTTTCCATATAGAATATTTTGGATGCTTTTTGTTTCTTAACTTTTAAGTTAGAAGTTAGATGTTCTCAATTTGATTTTAGAATGAAAAAATCATGACCAATAGTAGTTTGCAAGAATTTACTATTTACTGTTTAGTTGGATGAGTATTTTCTAAGTATTGTCTGCATATGCCAATGTTGGGCCTAGAAATAAGGAAATGGTTCATCAATCATCATGGTCATGTTGTACACTGCAAAAATGTTGGATTTTTTATTTTGTAATTTTTTATTGGCATATGCAGCGAGGATCTGAAACTCAGGTCAAGCATTCAAAGGCGGTTCAATCAAAGGATGAAGATGATGAAGGTTTAGAGGAGGAAGATGAGGAGGAGCATGGGGAGACATTATGTGGAGCTTGTGGAGAGCACTATGCAGCCGATGAATTCTGGATTTGCTGTGACGTCTGTGAGAAATGGTTTCATGGAAAGTGTGTGAAGATCACCCCAGCAAGGGCTGAGCATATTAAACAGTACAAATGCCCATCTTGCAGCAACAAGAGAGCACGGCCTTGATGAGCACGGCCTTGATGATGGCAGGGCAGGTGGCTCTATGTGAATTCTGGCAATTATGGACTTCTGTCTAGTAGTCTTGTTCTTAGTCAGGGTTCCTCCTTCTAGGTTATCTGTGGGATTTTAATGTGTAGGTTGAAAATTTTCTGCTTATTTAGTCATAAATTAGAGACTTCATGTTTCAATAGGGAATTGTTTTCTAGCCGCCATTGGGAAGAAACTAGTGTGATGTCCGAATTTTCTTGTGTTTATAGCAATCTATGCTAATTCTTGAAGAATATATCGACTTTGCTTCCATCTTTAGCTTGCTATTCACATAAATCATAGTCATTTGAGACATTGCTTGAGCTCCACAGGAAGAGGAAGCAACTGCTAACAATCTCAGTAAAGACATATTTTGTAGGTTTGTCGAGATGAAGTATGTTTTAACTTGCAATTTTGCTCAGCCAAAGGTAGCAGAGCGAACTGCCACTCTAGTCGCTCGTGATCCATCTCTCCTCAAGTTGCTAAATGGTAAAAGACGAAAGATTAAAGGGTTGTAAGTTGTAATGGCAGTTTCAGGTATGCCAGACACTTGGAATTCTAACTAAGACATGATGAAATGATAGGAAATCAATTGTGCGGCAGATTTATATGTCCTATTGCATTCTTCCGCATGTCATCAAGCTGCGCCCGCGCATCTGTGCGATTGTATCGACTCTAAGGGAGTTAAAAATGACATCATTTAGCCACAGCCTTATCATTTCATAAATATCATGTCAACAACATATAAATTTCTGATTGATAGAGTATGCGGCTTCTTGGGATCTTCCAACATAGAAGTGGTCCTCAGATTTGTTTTTACTTGGCACAAAGTTTTCCCATCTTCGGCTTAAGAAAGCTAGAAGGGCCAGAGCCAATTTTACTTTAGCCGCCTTCTATAATCTGATTCTTCCAGAATTCAGGCGGATAAACAAAATGGCCAAAGCCAATTTCCCCTTTCTTATAATGATGCTTTCGACGATCTGACCCTATTTATAAAAATTATGCTTTCCACAGTCTGACTCTGGAGAATTAAGTTGTATAAACAGAATGGCCCGAGCTCATTTCCCTTTTCCTAAACTGATACTTTCACGAATGAACTCTAAACAATTTATGCTTTCTAAAATCCGGCTCTTAAGAATCTAGGGCTACAAACCTGATAAGAGGCCATTAGGTAAAGACAAACCGCTTTAAAGTTTCAAACCTTTTATGACTAGATTTGCAGATATCATTCATTCAATTACATTCCATTTCGTTCTACCCAACCACGAAATCATACTTGCCCAGTATTCATATAGATGAGAGTTGGAGTTGGGATATAGAGACATCCGGCTACTACTGTACAAGATTACATTAATTTCCAAAGATCTTCAACATAATTAACCCCCCAAAAAAAAGGAAAATAAGAAAAGGATAAAGAAAAAAGAACAGGGAATTTGCTATCATCAGCTCCCTTGGCAAGCAGGCCGATTAAGCCAACAAAGGAGAAAGAAAACAAGAAACTAGAGGGTTATGAGGTGGGAAATTCTATGTTCATTGTAGCTGCTCTAGTCACGATGTCAAGCTCTCTTGGCTCTTAGTAGAAAGTCGTTTCAGAAACTCATAGGTAGTGATCATGGTTGTTGCAGACATAGCCGTTGAAGCCCACCTTGGCCCCAATCCCCGGTAGCAAGCTGCAAATCCACCTTCCTTCACCAAATTCCTAACTGTCTGCAAAACCGTCAGTGGCCTTCTTTGCCCGTTCTCTTCTCCATCCAAAACCTGTAAACGTGTCTTAATTGTATCGAGGGGCATAGTAATTAAAGCTGAAACACCGCTAGCCATTGCTGCGCTTAAGCCCTGCACTGCCACCGCCGCCTTTGAATTCAGCCTGTAACTATACTCACTACTTTCAGAACTTTCATCTTTCTTACTCGTATAGCAACCAAAACCACCACAAATAAGCCTATTCGCAACAGAGTAAGAAGCCCACCAAACTGCATTAGATGGTGCATATGTCAATATTGATAACCCAAATCCCCTATATAATCCTCTTGGGCCATCAGCAACCAAAATTTTCCTAAATGCATCAAGACCATTATTATATCTACACGGACTTACATTGGAGACTATATTTTTGCTACTGTTAATGCTACATCCTTGAACCATTAGTCTTTGACTCACAACATCAATTGGGGTCCAAACAAGCTGCGCAGCCATAGCTGAACTGAACCCAGCTGCAGCATTAGCCACAGCAACGGCTGTAGTATCTGAAAATCCTAATCTAACAGTAGCAGTCCCAACATTACTCTTAGTAACCTCAAGTGCTGCCATGTATAGCGCACGAGCTGGGATTGTTCCCATTAAAGACGTACCAAACCCTCTGTAGAATCCTCTAATACCTTCATATCGCATGATTGTAAATGACATTTTGAAACAAGAAACTGGAGTAGCCAACACTTGTTGACGGGTTTTTAGCACGACAACGGGATAAAGAGCACCAGAAACCCCAGAAAACAACGCGGCACCCAAAAAGAAGAACTTAGATTTATCAAGCATTTGCCAACTGATATCAGCTGGTATATGAATCTCTGACGCCGAATCATCCTCGGCCGCACCTAAACTCATTTTCGCCACTTTTGACCCCAAGCTACAAACCACTTCCTTTCTTAACTAAAGAACTATATCTATTGATTTCTCAAAGCAAACCAGAAAGATTAACCACTCTTTCCTTAACCCAAGTCCTTTGAAGAGTTTACAACGATTCAACCTTAATATCGAAATAACTGTAACACGCTATATAATAAGAAGTTGTAATTTGTATTGAAAACAAGAAATATATAAGTGAAGAAGCAAGAACAAGAAGAAAAGTACTAACTATAGGTTATGAAGCCCAGAATTTCGAAGTAATATACAAAGTAGAAAAATCTAAAACTTGAGGCATGGTTAAAAAACAAAATCAGATATGGGTATTGCTGGGATTTGATCTTTTTTTCTTTTGCGCAACCAGATTTGAGAGCGAACGTGGACCAGCATAAAATGGTCGAACATTAATTAATCAGAAACCAAAACCTAGCTACCCAAAATATATGATTCTTCTTACCAGCTATTTAACTGTGAACAACATCCTCATCCCTCCATTCTGAAAATAGAAAACCAAACCCAAGAGTCGTGTCTAAACAACGATACAGGGAGAGAGAGATCAAGCGGAGAGAATCTTGAGAGCGAGAGATAAGAGTGAGTAAATGGATATGACAGAAAGCGAACTGGATTGCATAATCAATTTAAGAACTTTAACGGAAAGAGGGGGTTTTGAGGAGCTAGGAAAGTGGACACGTGTCAGCTATCACTTCCGGAACATTTCGAGATACTCGCCCTTTAAAAGGGTTGAGCGTCTGATCTGATGAACAGCGCATTGGCAGTGCCTTTTGTTTTAAAGAGTACTTTTCTGTGGGTAATCATATCAAGGATTCGATAATTTATCTTTTTTTTTTTTTTAATTAATAATTTTTATCTAATATTAATATTAATATATAATATTATCAATTTATATTATATTTTAAAAATTTTAATTTATATTATAAAATAAAAAAATTAAAAATTAAAATCTAATTTTAATCATTAATTATGTAATATATTATGTATTAATTTACTGTCCTAACACTTTCGGGTTGGGCTGCTTGTTGTGCAAACCCTAGCACTTGTGCTTCATTCATGGGGGTTGCCCGGGCTCTGCCTTCCACTCTGGATTCCACCGGCGCTGATCAATCCATAGAAATACCAATGAAACAAACATGTCAAGATATCAGACAAAATAAATAATTCAAATTTATTTATTACTTACTATTTTTATTCGCATATGTAATAATCCTTCACATTTGTGACTTTCCATTTTTACCACTGTTTTAATTACATTATTTATTTTTAATCTCCCTTTAACATGATTCAGTAATCTCTCTAATAATTAAAATATTAAATTAAAACTTGATTCTTAACGCCAATAAAGGAATTAGGGATATATCCCATAACCAAACTAAACATAAATTTTATTATTCTTCTCTCTCATCTCTTTTATTCTTTCTCTCATATTTTTTAAATATTTTTTTAACTAATTTTCAATAAGAGGTGAAAGTTGTAAATCTAAAATTTTAAAGCACACTTAATTTAGGTAAGTTTAATTTTAATTTGTTGCATGTATTATTTAATTGTTTTTTTGATATATTTTTGAGTTTAAATAAAGTGTTGGTTGAATAATGGTTGCCAAAAAGTTGAGATTTTCTTGTTTGAAAAAGTTTTATTTTGCTTCACTAAGTGTTTTATATGTTGATTTTATTGTGTTTGGGAGAATGTTTTTAGAAAATATGGTATTGCTGCAAGAACATTTGAGATTTTGTTGTATGAAGTTTTATTTTACTTAACAAGTATTGTATATGTTGGTGTTATTGATTTTGCTTGGTCTGGTTTTGTTGTGTTTGAAAAAATGTTGTGCTTGATAAGCTTGGGAGTCAGAAAAATATGCTGAAAGCGGTGACAGAGAAGCGCAAAAAGTCAATTTTGACCACCATTTGTGGGGATTAAAATTGGTCTAGTAGGGTTTTATTTGTAATATTTTAAAAAATTTTGTAATTTGTAAAAATATTTAAGGACCTATTTGCCTTATTTTAAAACTTTTGGCTAATTTTTGTAATTTCTCAAATTTTGGGGTTACTTTAAAATAATATTTAAACTTTAATTATTTTACATTTTAGTGCATTATTGTTGTGTTTTTTTATATATAATATGGTGGTTGAGTTTTGTTTATTTTTTTTTAATTTAAATTTTTTTGTTATTATTTGGAAATTTTAGTTAATTTTTATTAATTTTACAACATTTGGAATTAATTTGAATTAATTTATAAAATAGATAAATAGTAATTAATTTTTATTATGTAATTTAGTTTTTTTCTATGCT
This sequence comes from Khaya senegalensis, assembly GCA_032402905.1. Classification (NCBI taxonomy): domain Eukaryota; kingdom Viridiplantae; phylum Streptophyta; class Magnoliopsida; order Sapindales; family Meliaceae; genus Khaya; species Khaya senegalensis. The sequence goes on along the minus strand of CP135538.1, from coordinate 2,582,505 downwards.
TATGTTGATGTTATGATTTTTTTTTAAAAAAAAATTTGGTATCTATTGGTCATAATTTAAAAATTTGATCTCTTTAATGACTTTATGCTATTGATTCTGATAGAAAAAAAAAAGGTAAAATTATAAAAAAAAATTAAAGATTTTTAAAGATGAAAATTTTTCAAAACTAAAAATTTTTTTATCATATATATGGATGATTGAAAAAATAAAAGAAAAATTGACTTTGTAATAGAAAATAATTTTTTGACAAACTTGCCTTGATCATTTTTTTTTTTTTGACATTGGGTACATCATTTCTCAAACAATCTCGTGCATTTTATGTAGTTATAGGAAGTTGTTACTAACCATAATGATGATAGTAACTTATACTTTTTTATGGGAGGCATCATCGTTAGGTTTTCTAGGTGAGAATTTTGCATTGTTGACATACTACTTGAACATTTAGCATTATTCAGATGAGGAATATAATAGCCATCAACTCATGGACCAATATTTTGAAGATAAGGTCATTTATGTAGGTTTGCTAGATGATATATAGATGTCTTTGATTTCAATGAGATAAACAATGTTGATGAAGTTAAACTTGATTTCAATGAGCCTAATCGATCTTGCAACACTTGCACACCCAATTCTAACATCAACCCTTCTTGAAACCAGCTCTTTCACCACCACTTTCTTGGTCAATCAATTAGCTACTATGGCTAAACCAGTAGATGATCAAGATTTAGCAAGTTTCCTTGTTGGGGTCTGAGATCATATTTCACTCCCTTTATTATCTTTTACAATTTTGCTAGCAAAGATAAGGAGTTTACCCTTGAAGACTTTCAAGCTGAGTTAGTAAGCTTTGCGTCTCTCTCAGAGACACAAACCTCTCAGATTATAGACAAACATTTTGCCTAAACTGCTGCTAAGCCTAAAATGCTGAACTATCTAAAGAAGAAAGCTCCAAGTGGCTACTCTACTCCATCTCAGCCTCATATTAATTTTGCAGCAAACACTCAGTCTCAGAAGGCCAATGGGTAAGTTGATATGCCAAATTTTTAATAAACCAAGGCACACTACCTTATATTGTTATAATAGGTTTAATCTTTCATATCAAGGACGTATCCCACCTATAACATTGGAAACCATGGCTGCAGAAGCCAATTTAGCTTTTGAACACCAAGTTTGGTTCACAAATAGTGAAGCTAATACTCATATTACATCAAGTGCTTCGAATCTTGCTAACCATCAGCCCTTTGAAAGAATTGACAATGTCATTATCGACAATGGCTCAGGTTTTTCTATACATACTGATCCATCTTCCTCATCCACTGGCAATGCAAACTTTCAGCTTAAAAATATACTCTATTGCTCTAATGCCTCTGTCAATCTCTTATCCATAAACAAATTTTGTTTAGATGACGATTGTTTCTTTTTTATCATAACTGGCACTGATTTCTTTGTGAAGGACAACTAGATGGGCAAAATCCTACTCAAAGGGCAAGCAGAGAATAGTTTGTATCGAATTGCTGGAAACAAAAGCTTCGAAAATAAATTGTAGTGCTTCACTACTAAATTAGGTGTCAAGAAAACAATGGATCAATGGCATTGTAGGCTAAGACATCCTTCCCAAGCTGTTTTAAATAAACTTTCCCAGTCTAATATATTCAAGTTAGCAAGTCTGCAAACGAGGTTGGTTTTTTTCATTCATGTCAGTAAGGCAAGGCCAAACAACTTCCTTTCGGTGAGTCTCAACATTAGTCCTCCCTCCCTTTAAAGCTTGTGCACTCAGACGTTTGGACATCTTTCAAATTAATCTGTCGGTGATTGTCAGTTTTATATTTTATTTATAGATGATTATTCCAGATACACGTGGTTATATCCCATGAAACAAAAGGCTGATGTATTTAAAAATTTCAAAGAATATAAAAATTTTGTTAAAAATTTTGTTAAAAATTTCTTTTCGGTATACCTCCCAACAAATAAAATTTCAAACAGGAAGCAAAGACATATTTTAGAAACTGAACTTACTTTACTAGCTCAATCACATTTACCACAATGTTATTGGGCAGATTCTTTTTTAACAGCTGTATTTTTCATTAATCGGTTACCTACTAAAATTTTAAGTAATTTGCCTTGTTATTATGTTTTGTTTAAGCAAGTTCCAAATTACTCCCAATTAAGAGTTTTTGTTCTTCTTGCTATCCGTTGACAAGACTATATGAATAACATAAGCTAGCCTTTTGTAGCAAAAGATGTGTGTTCTTAGGATAGTTAGACACCACTAAAGGATACCGATGTCTAGACTTATCCAATGATCGTGTATACCTATCATACAATGTTGTATTTGATAAAACTACGTTTCTAGCACTTGATTCTAAATCAGACTCAACTTCTTCCTCAATTAATTTGCCACTTGGTGAGTGCTTTATTATGTTGGATAAAATTTCAGTTTCAAATTTTCAATGTTTATTTAACACACCTTTATTAGAAATGTTAAGGGGTGTTCTCAGAATCTGATGGAGTGTGCTTAGCAGATTTAATCTGACGTGACAGATTTCTGTTAAGTCTAAAATCTTGAATTTGTTAAGTGTAGAAAACTTATTAGTTTTTGAGTAATTTTTCAGGACATATATCTTAATATATAGGAAGTCATTTGCTATAAACAAGTACTTGATTTAAAGTTCTAGATCTTAACTTTGTAGTAGTGGTATCATTCAAAACAATAAAGATCTTTTGTAAGTGTTTTGAATCCGTGAATGTAGGCTGGTCAGCTGAACCACGTAATCTCTATTTTCTTTCAATTTTGCTTGATCAATTTCTGTGAATTACGTGTTTTTGGTGTTGTTTCTTGTTTGAAAAGTGTTTGCCTTCATTTCTTGCTGAAGAAAGATCTCAACAAAAAACTTATAGTTTTTGATAAGTCTTACTTCTAGTGAATCACCTATGACATGCAATTTGGGATAAACTCAACAACCTGCACCATTTGAACCTTCTCACAGTGCTAATATTCTTACAGTTATTCAACATAGAACAAATGACCAACTAGAAATTCAAATCTCTATATTTTGTAACCAACAAATAAATAAAATTTTTGTTACATTAATAATATATATCTATTACATATACATACATACATATATATATATATATGTCACTTAATCATGATATTGTCTATTTTGAAATACACAAAATATCCAACAATTTTCTTCTATTTCAACATACACAAAATAATTATCAAAAAATCTTTCAAAACTAAATATGTATGTACTGATACTTGTCAAACTATGAACAAACCATTGGAGAATTAGCATATTTTACAAAAACTTGGTGAAACATATAGTTTTTATGGACCAAAATTCCTTTGCGTGAGTTAAAGGACTAGCTACCTACAATAAATTCTCTACAATTGAGTTATTTTGCAGTTTTGCACTTTATTACTCTAGGCCTATCTAGAATTCATGATTGTTTTAGAGATACTTGCCTAAGCTCTCATAGAAATAGACTCAATTTCCACACTCATATAAGCAAACTTTCGTTAAGCTTGTCCTATAGTTTATCATGCAACATCTTGGTATGGAATTTATTAAGAGTATAAAAATTCATCCATATTCAATGTGGTTATACATTATTTTACTATGAGGAGTAATTTTACATATTTGAGTAATGTCAATAGTGCTATAAAACAACAAGTGATTTGTTTTTACTCTTATGAGCCTATTTCATGGGATCTCCAAGGTAGAACTACCATCACTTTTATTTCATTTATAAGCATAGTCTCCTCTCCCTCAATGTCTAAATTACAAATATTTTATTTCGTAATTTATGTAAAAAAATTTGATTAAATTTAACTCTAATCTTATAAATTTGGCTTGCAACATAGATTTAAATATTTGCATAATGACATAACTCAACCAAAATTATGTACTTTTTTCATTTTCTTTAATTAATGAGAAGATACACTGTTAATTAATCGTTAATGTCAGAATGCGCCTTCATTTAAAGACAAAAAAAAAGATATACTTTTTATAAATAATTCATTTGATCTCCATCAATTACCAAGATACACTAAGCTAATTTTTATTGTAATTTATCTTCATAAAAATATAGGATTATCGCATTGTAGTCCACAATTGACATACACCCAAAAAAGGATGCATGTTTTCAATATACTTGCCTATTACTCATAAGCCTAATAATATAAGGTCACAAAAAAATATAGCATTCACACAATATAATTTATAATTAAATAACCAAACTAATTAGGAAAAAATTAACAAAATTATCATGTAATAAAATAAGACCACACATATTTACGTTTTCAAAAAATTAATTTATTTTTCTCATATTTTTAATATTTAAAAAATAGAAGTTTAATTCCTTTTCTTTTCTATCACATTTATATTAATATCCAAAAACAAACCTCTAATTTGATTAAGAATTACAATGAAAAAAATTACGTAATAGAAAATATACATTAACACATAATAGATTATATAAATTAAGAGAATTTACAAAATTCATCATGTAACTTAATAACTCAAAAGACTTTAAATTACAAAATAATATTAATATGTTATATAAAATTATTATAGTGAACATAAATACACAAAAATTATATCAAAATATATAAATTAATAAGTGATAAAGATATCATAGATAATTTATGTATGAACTGAAACAAAATTATTCTATCTTCTTTTTTTCAACATGGGGACTACACTTGTACTTATCTCAAATGATAATTTTGTTTCCAAAATTTTATTTTTATGCTTGCATCATATACTATGTCATATTTAAAATATTATTCACCATATATAGCCGTACATGTTTTTTTATAATATGTCACATTTAAAATATTATTCAACATATATAACCATACATATTTTTCTTTAATTTGTAGGTACATGTTAACTTTTTAATCCATATCTATGCATATCAAATATCAAAATAAATATCATAATTTTATAGAAAGCATGATAATTGAAAATATAAATAATTTTTTTACTTTATGTGTCTTAAATTTTCTCACATATTATTGAGGTTTGGATTTATTCATGGTACTTTTTATATTTACTATCATCAACACCAACGACTTTCGTCTTCTATATTAAATCTATAGGTTAATTATACTTATCATCCATCAAAATAGATTGTCTTTCTTTAAAATTGTTAAAATTTTTTTAGAAATAATGGATACTAGCATAATAAATTACAAACACAAAATTAAATTAATAAATTAAGGCATGCTAAAAGTATTGTCTTTAAGAAAAAATTCTGTCCCTTCAAAATAATATTTTAATTCTATAAAAGTACATTACCAAATATATAATTATAAAATAATTATATAATTTTTTTTTCAATATTCAAATAGAAGACAATAATCAAATAATTATCTTGTAATTCTCCTTCTTAGAAATATAAGTGACTTTATATATATATATGTATATGTATATGTATATGTATATATATATATAAAATAATAATTAATAAAAATTAGTAACGGACAAAAATATAATGACATAATTTATAATATCTAATAGTAAATAGATCATATTTTGTAATTAATAAATAAGTAAAATTTTAATACATAATTAATATATATATATATATATATATAAAAAATGGTTATTTAATTATAATATTATTATATTTTAAAATGCACAAAATATCCACAGCTGCTTCAGAGTTCCAATTTTTGTTTTCACACCTAAACAACGTAAGAGAGTTGTCATTGACATAATCCAATATGCAGCGTAGGGGTGGTGCGGCGTGGTGGCCCCTTGTATTCTATTATTGCTGGAACACACAATTCGTCTTGCGACAAATATTTTGTCAAGAAAATTGAAAGTTTTATTGAAAAAGAAAAATCAATATATTGGTGTCAAATACTTTCTATTAATTTTTATAAAATATAATTTATTTATTATTTTAATAAACTTTTTTGTAAAAATATAAAAAAAGGAAAAGAATTGATTGTCCGTTACATTTAGCTGTGACAGCCGGTAACAATAGCATCGAACTAGTTAATATAGAAAAAGGAAGACGCATGCAGGTGGGCTGGATTATTGGCGAACTTTCCACGGCCTTCTTTACAAGCCTACACACAGAACATCATAAAACATAATCAATCACCCGGTTTTCTCTCTTTCAAAATCCAGAACTCTCGTGTCCTCTCCAGTCTCTAGTCCCCTCAGCCTCTATAAAATCTTCACATTTCTAGCATCATTTTCATTGCAACATATTCAAATTGAAGCACTGTGTGTATCTAAACCTCTGCTTAAATCTCCAGAATCAACTATAGTTTGTTTCTCTTCTCATGGATCTCAGAAGCCTAGTAGGTTTCGATTCTCCCTTCTTCTCAATTCTCGAAGACATGCTAGATTTTCCTGAAGAGCAGGAAAAGTCTCGAAACAACCCATCTCGAGCCTATGTTCGTGACGCGAAAGCCATGGCAGCAACACCAGCTGACGTAATAGAGTATCCAAACTCTTATGCTTTCATTGTTGACATGCCGGGAATTAAGGGCAGCGAGATCAACGTTCAAGTAGAAAGCGAGAACGTGCTAGTAGTGAGTGGAGAGCGAAAGCATGACAAGGAGAAAGATAACAAAGATGGTGTCAAGTATGTAAGAATGGAGAGAAGGGTTGGCAAGTTTATGAGGAAGTTTGTGCTGCCCGAAAACGCCAACTTGGATGCGATATCGGCGGTTTGTCGGGACGGTGTTTTGACGGTGACTGTGGAAAAACTGCCACCACCGGAGCCAAAGAAACCAAAGACCGTCGAGGTTCAAGTAGGCTAAGAAATTAATGAGTTGTGAATTATAAGTCTTTAGATGGATGGTCATTATGTGCAATCATGTTGGGCTTCGCCGTTGAATGAAATGTGTGTGTGTGTGTTCCCCCACCCCTTTTTTTTTTTTTTTCTGGTTATATGTGGCACAATATTACATGAATAAAATTGGATCTGTGTGTTCTTTAAGCTATCACTAATCCTATATGTTTCACTAAGAGCTAATTATCCTGGATTCTTTTTCTTCTTCTTCGAGATGATAATCGTGCAAACTAATGTCTGGGATTAACTGTTCCCTCTTGCATGTATGCGAACGGTAGTGGGACACATAGTAGCTTTCCACGTGCTTCTATAATAGGCTCAATACATAACAGCAACAACATAAGAGTCCTCTTCAACTTTTAACTTAATTGAGAAAATGGGAAGATATCTAGTTATTCTTTGCTCTCTCATGATACCGTAAGTGCAGTACATCCTGGCGTATAAGAATCAATAAGTAAAAACAAAGGAAATAAAAAACATGAAACGAGTTGCCGCTCGGCCTGATCATGTGATTTTAAGTTCGAGTTTCTTCAAATTGCCTAAGGTGCTGGCGCTGCCTCAATGAGCTTAGCACAAGTGCTGTTCAACAACGGGGGAAGAATGGATTAGACGGGAACATATTGGGCCAGCACTTATCGTTGGTTTCAGTGACAACCTTGCAGCAAGCAGGGCCAATACCAGTGATTTGGCCACTGGTGAGTGATTTATAAATCTGTAATGTACACCCTTCTGTGTGTGTAATTGATGACCAGCATTCTGTAATTTCAGTCACGTTTGATGTTGGCAAAAAAAGCTTGCTGGCACCATTTGCCCGAGTTGAAGTTGTGGGTGCCGCACAAAATTTCTTGAGCAACGAAGGGAAAAAGGGACTTATTGGGAACATCTGAGACAAACAATCGTCGCTGAGCCCATTGATGGCCGTGCAACATGCCGGACCAATTCTGCCAATTTGGCCGGCCAAAAATGAATCGTAGACCTCCGTGAGACAGCTCGGTATGGTTGTTACAGAAGACCAGCACTTGGTGATTTCTGGTAGAGGCGATGTTATTGAGAAGCCTGGAATTTGAAATGATAGCGCTAGGCCGGTTGAGACCAGCATTGCCATGCACACTGAAACAGCAATCAATTTCACAGGAGCTGAGTTATTTGGCGATGATTTCGCCATCTAATCGCAAAGAGGATAGTAGTAGTATTGTTGCAAGTTCTCTGTGATTTCGAATGGAGGGATGATTGTGGTTCTGTTTTAGGAATTGATTTATAGCTTTAGTTAGTTGTTGATGTGGAAATGCGTAGTAGTTAATTGATGCGACGGTTCCATATGTTACATTTCCAGTCTGTGAATTGATAAATCTAATTACATCTTCTTCCTGTTCTTCCCTGCAAAACGCTTTCTAGATTTATATTTTATTTATTACCGAAGGTGACCGATGTGAGGAACCATTAAAGCATGTGCTATTTGGGCACAGTGGGGCGTTAATACTTGTGATTTATTTCACTAGTTAAAATATTTCACTAGGATTTGACCTAATATTTCACTAGTTCTCTACTAAACATTCTTTTATTTGATATTTCGTCAACGGATATCAATATTATTATATTTACAAAATTTAAACAAAATATCTATCATATATTTTATGAATTGACCCAAGTTCTTTTTTAAAAAATATTTCAATAACCGTTATTTTTTTTTTTCTTTTATAGTTTGGTCCAAACCGATGTGAATATTGTCAATTACTAAGAGTTAAATCAAAGGTTTGGCATTAATATAGCGTCATTACAGGAATTAGTATTTAATTCAAAGAAAATCAGTTTTCGAGGACTTTGGAACCCAAGACCATAAGGATAGGGGAGTGAGAACCCGACCATTTAACAACCTTTATTTTTACTAAATGTTTTGTAACTTGAACATATTTTTATCTAACCACCTTTATTTATATTGAATATTTTGTAAGTTCTAACATATAATTTACAGAAATATGATACGGATGATACTATGAAAAAAATTCTAAAACAATACTAGGTATGAAGTTCTCTAATTTTTATTAAATTTGAAGAACTAAGTAAATAGATTAAAATTGTATCTTATTTAATTCCATTAGAATTTATTTTAAATTTTTTATTATTTCTACTTTTTAAATAAATTTTAAAATAAAAAATATAACAGTTTAATTATCTTGAAAAAAAAAAAAAATTCATCAATGGTCAAATTTTGCTTTCATGTTTAAAATAATAAAAAAATATATGTGTTATGCTCTCAAATGAGTTCTAATAATCATAAATATTATTAATAATGAAAAAGAACTTATAAATATATATATATAGTGGTATATATATAAAATGGAGTATATTATTTTATTTATAAAGAGTAAATAAATTAAGAATATATTTATTTTTTAATTAGGTAATTCAAAATTAGAAAAGAGATAAGAGTACTTTTTTATAAAATTTGTGACAAAATAAAATTAATAAAAAAAACCTCAAGAAAGACATCTAATAAAAGTTCTTTCCTTATATATACATAAACACACAAGCAATTATTTCATCACATGCAATTAATAGAAAATGAAAAATATATAGTTTGAACCATATGGTTCGAATAAGTCTCTAATATCACTTAAAAGCAAAATTAAAATATAACACAAAACATTCCTTCAACCATAATTGATGAAGGAATAATAGTTTATCAACTCTCATACTTACACAAAAGTGTTTTCTAGCCTATTCTTTATGGCCTTTGTATGATGAAAATTATTTTGTTGCAGGTTTAGATTAAGCTAGGCTAAGGTCCCTCTTATAGTAAAATATTTGATAGATTTATTTCAGTAAAACCAACTTTAATTAATTTATCTAATTAATTAAAATAATATATTATAAAATAAGTAAAAGTCAAATAATTTTAACGTAATTTTAATATTTTAATCTTACGTTCATGTGATCATACCAAGAAAAAAATAATTTATTATAAAAATTAAATGATACACATACTAATGAATTTATATAAAAATAAAGACTTTTTTTTTATTATTATTATCGTCGCTTTGTTTAATCTTTTACATGAACCTGTATAGCAAGATCTACTAACTTTAATATTGTTTAACTCCCTTCTATTAGCATACTACAACTCAGCGACAACAGCTATTATGTTAGTAAATGGAGTGATAGGGCGACCCAAGATTATCGGAGTGATAAGGTTGCATACTCACACAAAAATGCCGTAGAAGTGGAGAGACGTTGGGGGATAAAGAAGTTCAAATGTCAACAAATTCAAACCAAGATGGTAATCTGACAGATGTGAAAAATACATAGAAGTTGCTTCACGGCTAGGTACATTAGAAATAAATCAATCAAGGATATGAATAGTATATTGAACAATAAAATTTTCTGGAGATTTGTTACTCGTCTTTGTGTTTAAATATGAGTCTCTTGTATTGCCTTGTGTTCACGCTGACAATAATACACATTCTATTTTTTTCATATTTTTTTCTTGGTATCAGAGTGGGTGAGCACTCGACACATTACAACTCCTCTTTTATCATGACTTCTTTATCCTTAAATGTTGGCAACTTCATTACACTTAGATTCACTCCAACCAATTACCCCTTACGGTGTGAACAAGCCTTAGCTCTTGCAGAAAGCCAAGAATTTGTTGGTCATCTCACCAATGAAGATCTTGCCCCCACAAAAAGCATATGCACCAAGTCCAAACAACATTATTGATGTAGAAATTTTCGTACCAAAATTAACAGAGGACTTCATTGCCTGGCGAAAGTCTAATCGTCTTCTTCATGGACGGTTCATTGGAACAATCTCTGAAAGAACCCTCGGACTCGCTGTTGGCTTACACACTGCCCATGCAGTATGGGAAGCACTCAAAAATGAATATGCACAAGATTCGCAAGAACGCAAATTCACATTACGACAACGATGACATAACTTCGCAAAGAGGATAACAAAACTATTGGAGAAAATATTCGTATCTTCAAAGGTTTGTGTGACAGTCTTGCAGCCATTGGGAAACCTGTCCTTGACAAGGAGAAAGTCTTCTGCCTTCTCACCAGTCTCGGCCCTTAATATGAAACTTTCACAACTACCATTCTGAAGCCTCCAAGATCGTCATACACCGAACTAGTTTCACAACTTCAAAATCTTGATCAGCGTCGTAATTGGTTTTCTAACTATGTAGATCCACCAACCTCCCAATTCACTCCTCAACTGCCATTCCATGGATAGCAGCAACAGCATGCCCAGAAGCCTCCCTCTGGATATCGTGGTAACTCAAAAAATTTCACGTCCACTGGGAGAGGATTTCAGGCACAACAACCCAAGGACACGATCGAAGCCACTCAAATAACCCCACTTCAGCCACTCAATAGCACCGTCCACCACTAGGTGAACGTCGTATGACTCCTGCCGAGAGAGATCTATCCTGTGAAAAACGATGTCAATATTGTGGAACAAAGGGACATATTGCCAAAATATCCAGGTGGGTGCCCAAGAAGCCTACACAACGTGATGAAATTACACAAGCACTTGCAGCACTTACCTTAGACAACACCATCACAGAAACTGAGTGGACCTCAGATACGGGAGCTTCTAATCAGATGACAGGTAAGCCAGGTATGTTAACAAATATTCGCAAATATTTTGGTGCTAATCAGATGGATCCTTTCTACCAATTCTTGGTATAGGTGCTCTTGCATCAAACAAAAGATTACACCCTTACCTTTTCATAATGTCATGCTTGTTCCTGACTTAACAAAAAATTTACTCTCTAAAAGTCAGCTAACAACTCAATTTCATATCAATTTTGAATTCTCTAATGTTGATTTTTGTGTTAAGGAATGGGAAACAAGACAACCGGTGATTCTATGTTCTTCCTACTTCACCAGAATTGCATTTCTCTCATCATTTCAAATTAGGCTCGGTAGAAGTTTGGCATAACGGTTAGGACATCCTCAGTTTTCAACTTTACAGTTATTAAAAAATGAAGGATTGATTGATGTCATAGGGACTATAAAATCTAAACACATTTGTGATAGTTATCAATTAAGAAAGCTTAGTACATTACCTTTCTCTTGTTCAGAATATTCAAGTTCTGATATTTTTGAAAGAATTTATTGTGATTTGTAGGGACTTGCTCTCGTTTTATCTATTGGCAAGTTTAGATATTATGCATGTTTGGAAGATGATTACTTTAAATATACTTGGATCATTCCATTACAACGTAAATATGATTTTTTTACTGCATAGATAGCTTTTGAACAATATGTTATCAAACAATTCAACAAACCAATTAAAATTTTTCACTCTGATGGAGGAGGCGAGTTCATCAATTCAAAGCTATCATCTCATTTTCTTTCCACAGGCATCATTCATCAGGTATCTTGCCCATATACTCCTGAACAGATAGGTATGGTTGAAAGACGTCATAGGATTATACGAGAACTAGGTATGACTATGTTGTTTCCTTGTGGTGCCCCTCTCTTTTTATGGGTAGAAGCTTTCACTATAGGCGTCTACCTTATTAATCACTTGCCTTCATTTGCTCTAAATTCTGAGATATCATATTTCACATTATATGGCATTCATCCTGGTTATTGTTCACTTTGTGTCTTTGATTCTAAATGTTTTCGTTACACTTGGAACGCACGACGTCACAAATCTGATGCTAAAGCTATTCCTTGCATTCTTGTAGGATATAGTGATAAACATAAAGCTACAAGTGCCTTTATCCTTCAAGCAAAATACTTTTTATCTCCCTACATGTTTTTGATGAGTTAATTTTTTCCATATAAAACAGTTCACGTTTTTAACATCATTCCTGCTACATCACATGTTATTAGTATATTTGATTCTTGGTTGCCACATACTGATTGCAAATCATCTATAGAAACTTCTTCACCAACGTCTACTCCACCATGCTTGAGTCCCTTGCCATCAGCTGCTAGCTCCAGTCTATCATTCTACATGAAACTTCTTCGTTGTTACCTGAAAATACAGATTTGGTTCCGCATGAGCCGTCCATATCATAGCTAGAGATATCTTAACAAGCAGAGACAGCAGAAATTGAGCCTGAGCTTCCACAAGCATCGATATCGCGCTATACGGTCACTCGGTCTCAACTTGGAATTGTTAAAACTCAATCCAAAGTATGCCTCGACTAACACATTATCTGTCAATATTCCTCATGAGTCATACAATATAGGATCAGCTTTGGCTTATCCTAGCTGGAAGGCTGCCGTGGACGAGGAACTTGCAGCTATACCTCAAAATCAAACGTGGAAACTTGTTTCTCACACCCCTTGTCACTAGTCACGTCTTCTAAATTAGGATACGTAACTTAAAATTTAAAAGAATAATTATGAGATTGCGAATATTTTGGCAAAACTTTTATTATACATGGACAATATTTATAAAAATATGTAAGTATAAAAATTCTATAACATTTATAATATTTTTTATAATATTCTAAATTACTCTTACAATACAATACATCACATCAAAACTTAATTTATTTATTTAATAAAATATGAATAATCTTTTACAATATTCTAACAAATATAATATATACAGTAAAGTAATACTCTAAAATTTATCTAACAAAAATGGTAAAATTCTTTCAGGTTCACTTATCTCCTATTACTCTAATGGAACCTAAAAAGTAAAGCATGCTGCTCCAATAGAATCTTAAAAGTATGGTACAAACTAACGTTATTCAAATATTCACATATAATTTAAATTTTTTTTAAAAGTAATTTAATAATAATCATACTTTCAATTAAACTGGTTATAAATAACATAAATAAATAAAAATAATTATAAATAATGATAACACGATAACAATTCAAATTCAAATTAATTATCACTATGTATAATGTATAATTTTGGGATACTATTCTTAAAAACTATCGTTTAAAAAATATGCAGTCTGCATACTTTAAGAATTCTATACTTACGGACCGCCGTCCATTATTTCAAGTTTACAAACTTTCATCGTGGGATTGAAATCAGGTTCATAGTTACCGATACTAAACAAAAAGTCATACACCATCTCATAATCTAATCACACACAGTAATAATAAAACAACTTATTTCATATCATTTCATATAATTGTAAATATTAAAAGTATAATTTAACAATAATAATATTATTAAATCATGAAAAATTTATACAAAATTAAATAGAACAACAATCGTGTTATTGAAATAGAAATTTTTTTCATAAAATTTTAATGTAAAATCCTACTTTTCGATTTTTCAAAATACCAAAATATTTAATTATATATGAAATATCTACTTGAATCAAAAAACGTCAATAATTTTATAGTTTCTTCAATCTCTTTCTTTCTTTCTAACCACTATGTGATATCACTTTTAATAGTAATACATAATTGTTAAAATAAACTAATAACTTATACTGCTTATGTTAAAGTAAAAATAAATTTTTAACTTAAAATTAAATTAAGGTTTGATCTAAAAATTCTAAAATTTTTAATTTCTAGAATAAAAATTATTAATACTGGTAAATTATAAAAAATATTCCTATTATATGGATAATTATAAAATAATTCCTTAAAATATAAATAATTATAAAGATACTTTACAAATATTTACACTTAAGGTTTAAAGTTATTAAAAATTATTATTTTACCCTAAAATTATAAAAAAATTTATTTTTACCATAAAATTTTTAACTATTCGCATATAAAACTTCTAATTTACAAAATTGAACAAAATTTCTATAATCTTTATATTTTCACTCTAATAAAATTCTACAATTTTTCATCTAATTTTCTAACAATTCTCGAGAAACTTTTCGATTAATTTGTCAAATTTGATCCAAAATCTATGGATATGGAGTGTAATAACTTAATATAACAATAATTTTAACTATTAAATTATTAAAACAAAAATCTATCTATTTTCTCTAATTTTCAATAATTTCTACACTAAAATAAACCATTTTCTTCTCAAAACGAAGAATAAATAAAAATCTTACCTTCTATTTCTTACTCTTCTTCTTATTCTTCTTCTTCTTATTCTTCCCCTTATTTTTTTTCTTCATTTCTTCTTCTTCTCTTTTCTCTTTTCGTAACTTTCAAAAGTTTCTCCCAAAATCTAATCCAATTTCATACTTATACACATAAATATATTTTAAATCACATGGGCTAAGAGTTTAAAAAAAATTTTAGGCCCAATTATTTTAATGGGCTAAGTATTACAATCTTTCCCCATTTAAAAAAAATTTATCCTCGAAATTTTAATAAGCATACCTTCAATTTTGGAATAAATAAAGATATTTTCTTGACAATTCCATAATGTTGCCACAAAACTTTTACCAACGGAAGAATTCTTCTACAGAGTATTTGTTCTTTTCGATCAATAATTTGAATCAGACTTTCTTCATCGAAGATGTCTTTAATTAGAGTAAGATTCTTTCAGCCTAAAATATGATAAAGATCCGGTTGGTACTTTTTAAGCATGGAAATATGGAAGATATTATGAACATTCGATAATTGAAGTGGTAATGTTAATTTATAAGCCACTTTACTAACTCGCTCCAATATTTCAAAAGGTTTAATAAATTTTAGAGTTAATTTTTCACACTTTATAAATCTGGTAATACCTAGTTGAGGTTTAATCTTTAAGAATATATGATCCCCCACCTCGAATTCTAATGGTTTCATTCTATGGTTCACATAACTTTTTTAGCGACTTTGGGTTGAGAAAAGTTGTTGTCTGATTAATTTTATTTTTTCAGTAGTTTCCTTTACCAACTCAGGACCAACTAATAAAATTTCACCAACTTCTGCCCAACATACCGGTGATCTACAAGATCTTTCATACAATACTTCAAATGGTGCTATTCCAATACTAAACTGATAACTATTATTGTAAGCGAATTCCACCAGAGGTAAATGTTCAGCCCATGAATATCTGAGTATGTCTTCTACTATTTGTATAACCCTTTCAAACTATCCATCTGTTTGGAGATGATAAACCATACTAAAATTTAATTTGGTACTTATAGCCTTTTGTAAACTTTTTCAGAATTAAGATGTAAATCGCAGGGTCCCTGTCAAAGACAATAGATAGAGATACTCCATTCAATTTGATAATCTCCTGAATATATAATCTATTCATGGTATCAATAGAATCTTTATTCTAAATAAGTAAGAAGTGAGCAAATTTCATTAGTCTATTTACAATAACCCATATATTATTATATTCTTTTTGAGTTTTGGGAAGTCCCCTCACAAAATCCATAGTTACATGCTCCCATTTCCATTCTAATATTAGGAAAGATTGATGCAATCCTGCTGGCTTCTGATGCTCTACTTTAACTTGTTGACATATCAAACATTTAGTTACAAATTTGCCCACATTTTTCTTCATTCTTTTTCATCAAAACTGCTTATATAATATCTGGAACATTTTTGTGCCCCCAAAATAAATAGCAAACTTAGAGTTATGAACTTTACTTAGAATATTATTTCTAAACAATTCCACCACTAACACAAAAAGTCTACTTACAAATTTCAAACCTCCAAATGAATCAATTGACCATCCATCAACTGTTTCACCCATTTCCAACCTAACATGTATTGTTTGTGCTTTAGGATCATGTTGTTGAGTTTCAATCACCTTTTGAATCATAGTAGACTGGGTTATTAAATTAAATAAGTAATGTTAGTTTTTGGCTCCACCAATTCTTAAATCAAATTTCTTTAATTGTTTATGGATCTTCTACTCATAATAGAATGAACCAATTAACATGCCTTAGAACTTCCTACTTAATGCATCTGCCATAATATTAGCTTTCCCAAGATGGTAATGTTGGATAAAATCATAATCCTATAAGAACTCCATCTACCTAATCTGTCTCAAATTTAATTCTTTGTAAGTGAATAAACATCGAAGGCTTTTATGATTAAAGAATATATCAAACCTTTCTCCATATAAATAATGCCTCCATATTTTTAATGTAAATACAATAGCGACAAGTTCTAAGTCATGAGTAGGGTAATTCTGTTCATGTGTCTTTAGTTGACGTGAGCCATAAGTTACAACTTTATCCCTTTATATTAAAACACAACCAATGCCTATTCTTGAAGTATTATAATAGACAGTATATCCCACACCATACTCAGGAATAATCAAAATTGGAGCAAAAGTTAGCCGCCCTTTTAATTCCACAAAGCTTGCTCACATTTATCACACCACTCAAACTTCACTCATTCTCTAATTAACCATGTTTGTGGTGCAGCGATTCAAAAAAAATCTTTTACAAACCTACAATAATATCCTACTAACCCAAAAAAAACTTTTTATCTTTGTCTCACTTTTTAGCCTATTCCAATTTTGCACTGCTTCCACTTTAGTAAGATCAACTGAAATACCTTCTTAAAACATCACGTCTTAGAAACTTTACTTCAGTCATCCAAAATTCACATTTATTCCGTTTAACATATAATTGATGCTCTCTCAACACTTGTAAAGAAATTCTCAAGTGTTGTTCATGCTCTTCTGATGTCTTTGAGTAAATCAAAGTATCATCCACAAACACTACCATAAATTTATCAAGATACAGGTGAAAAACTCAGAGCATCAAATTCATAAATGCTAAAAGTGCATTTGTTAACCCAAATGGCAACACCACAAATTTAAAATGCCCATATCTAGTACAAAAAGCAAGTTTTGGAATACCTTCGTATCCAATCTTCAATTGATGATAGCCTGATCGAATATTGATCTTTGAGAAATATTTGAAACCACACAACTAATCAAACAAGTCGTCAATTTTAGGTAACGAAAATTTATTCTTTATCGTAATCCGATTCAGTTGTCTGTAGTTAATGTACATTCTTAGGCTACCATCCTTCTTCTTAGCAAATAAAATTGGTGCACTCAAGATAGAGGTATTAGGTCTTATAAACACTTTATTCAGCAAGTCCTGTAACTGCTCTTTCAACTCTCACAATTCTACTAGAGCCATTCTATAAGATACTATTAAAATAGGGAAAGTTTTAAGGTATGTCTCAATAACAAAGTCTATTTCTTTTTTTGGTGGTAAACTAAGTAAATCATCAGGAAAAACATTAGGAAATTCATCAACTACAAGAATGGGTTACGTTTTTAACTCACTATTCTCTTGACAATATAAATTAACTATCCACTCCATGTAATCCTTATGCTCTTTATATTTAGCATAAGTATAAGGTTGGCTACTACTTATACCTATAAAAATATGAAATTTATTGCCACAAGAAAGAGTAATAGTTACTCTCTTTTTCTGACAATCTATAATTGCACTAAAAAATGATAACCAAGATATCCTAATAATTATATCATAATTCACCATTCTCATCACCACTAACCCAAAAAATATTTTGTGACCCCTACATCAATTTCACAATCCTGACATATCTTATTAAGATTCATATTACAACCAACAGGTATTTCAACTAATAGCTCAGAATTTAAAGGTTTAGTTTTTAAACTCAATAAAGATACTAAATTTGAAGATATAAAAGAATGAGTAACACTAGAATCAAACAAAAATTTATCTCTTGTATTGAACAAAAGAAAGATATCTTCTACTACTGTATGATCTGATCTGTCCACTTTATGCGTAAGTGCAAAAACCTTACCTTGAGTTTTTGGTCTGCTTTGACTATGTGATTGTTGAGATCTCTAAGATGACTGCTCATTTTGTCCTTGGTATGTCTGTCTACTTTATTGAGATTACTGCGTTATATTCTAAGTATTTCTCCTACCAGAACTACCCACCTAACTTTGAGCTTGCCCCAAACATGGACATGAATTCCTGTAATGCCTAGACTGGCCACACTCAAAACAAACTCTTGTTGTTAGATGAAAATTTCTATTATTTTGAGATGTGGATTGACCTCTCATTTGTCTCTTCTCACTCTATCCTGACGATTTTTGCTCAAAACTTCTCTTTTTGGACTCCCTTGCGCTTTACCTCACTTCCTCCTCATCTTGTTCAATCATTAGGGCATGATTCACCACCTTGGGATATTTTTCAAGATTTAACATTCTTAATGTATGTTTAAGTGATGGATTCAACCCCTTCATGAACCTTTTAATTTTATCCTTCTTCTTTGAAATTAAAGGAGTAGGAAAACGACTCAAAACTTCAAACTTAGTTTCATATTGTGACACTGACATGTTGCCTTGAGTTAGATGTATAAACTCATCCAACATAGCATTATGAAATAATTCAGGAAAATATTTACTTAGGAAAGCCTCTCACGTCCATTCTTCATCTTACCTAAAAATCTTCATGGCATTTCACCAATTATTGGCATCTTTAACAAGTTGAAAAGTTGTAAGTTTAACCTAAATTTCTTTAAGTAACTACAACCCATCAAGAATACGCTCAATTTGCCCAACCCATTCTTATGCAACCAATGGGTTAGCTTTTCTATTAAAAATTGGTGGATTTAATCTTTTGAACTTACTTAGTGTTGATGTGTTCCTAATTTCAGTACTTTTGATACGATCAGATGGCCCAAAATATTTGCAAAATCACGAATTGCACTAACAAATTCTTGCATAATCTGACAAAATTTTTTAAACTTACCTCCTCCTTGTGAAGAGAATGACACAACTTTTCTATTATCATCAGATATACTGAAAAAGTATGATACAACTATAATAGTTAAAGCATACCAACCAAACAGATACGACTTATAAATAACAGTAGTATAAGATATAAGTCTATAAGACATAGAAAATAATAACTGAAGGTCCAAAATAGTACAACTATTATCTAACTATATTAAAATGTCTATAGGATCTATAGCCTAAGCTTTAATACCAAGTTGTCATGTCCCTTAAATTAGGATTTGTGATTTAGGGTTTAAAAGAATAATTATGAGATTGCGAATATTTTGCCAGAGTCCTCACTATACATGGACAATATATATAAAATCCGCAAGTATAAAAATTCTACAACATTCTTAATATTTATTATAATATTCCAAATTACTACCATAATATAATATATCACATCAAAACTTAATGTATTCATTTAATAAAATGTGAACAATCTTTTACAATACTCTAACAAACACAATATACACAATAAAGTAATACTCCAAACTTTATCTAACAAAAAGAGTAAGATTTCTTTAGGTTCACTTATTTTTTACTACTCTAATGGAACTTAAAAAGTAAAATATGAGTTAACGCTCCATAGATATTCACATATAATTTGAATTTTTTTTAAAGTAATTTAATAATAATCATACTTCCAATTAAATTGGTTATAAATAACGTAAATAAATAGAAATAATCATAAATAATGATAACATGACAACAATTCAAATTAACTATTACTATGCATAATACATAGTTTTTGGGTCTTATTTCCAGAGACTGTCGTCTAAGAAATATGTAGCCTGCGTACTTTAAGGGCTCTATATCTATAGACTATTTCCATGATTTTAAGTTTATGGGCTTTCACTGTGGGATTGAAATCAGGTCCATAGTCACCAGTGCTAACAAAAAGCTCTACACTATTTCATAATCCAATCACACACAGTCATAATAAAACAACTTATTTCATATCATTTTAGAATATTGTAAATATTAGAAGCATAATTTAACAATAATAATATTATTAAATCATGAAAAATTTATAAAAAAAATGAACAAAACAACAATTGTGTTATCGAAATATAATTTTTTTTCATAAAATTTTAATAGAAAACCTTACTTTTCAGTTTTTCAAAACGCTAAAAGACTTAATTATATGTAAAATACTTACATGAATCGAAAGACATCAGTAATTTTATAGCTCCTCCGGTCTCTCTCTCTTTTTCTGACCACCACCTAATATCACTTTTAATATCAATACATAATTATTAACATAAACTAATAACTTATGCTGCTTATAATAAAGTAGAAATAAATTTTTGACTTAAAATCAAACTAAGGTTCGATATAAAAATTTTAGAAATTTTGATTTCTATAATAAAAATTATTAATACTAGTAAATTATAAAAAAATATTCCTATAATATAGATAATTATAAAAGAACCCCTAAAATATAAATAATTACATAGATGTCCTAAAAATATTTATACTTAAAGTCTAAAATTATTAAAAATTATCATCTTACCCTAAAATTATAAAAAATTTTATTTTGACTCCAAAATTTTTAACTATTCATACATAAAACTTTTAATTTATAAAATTGAACAAAATTTTCGCAATCTTTATATTTTCATCCCCAATCAAATTCTACAATTTTTAATCTAATTTTTGAACAATTCTCGAAAAACTTTCCAATCAATTTATCAAATTTAATCCAAAATTTATGGATTTAGAGTTCAATAACTTAACATTACAACAATTTTAATTATGAAACTATTAAAATAAAAATCTATCTATTTTCTCCAATTTTCAACAATTTCTATACTAAAATAAACCATTTTCTTCTCAAAATAAAGAATAAAGAAAAATCTTACCTTTAATTTCTTACTCTTCTCCTTATTCTTCTTCTTCTTCTTCTTCTTCTCCTTTTTCTTTTTTCCCTTTTCTTCTTCTTCTCTTTTCTCTTCCCGTAACTTCCAAAAGCTTCTCTCAAAATCTAATCTAGTTTCATACTTGTCCACATAAATATATTTTAAATAACATGGGCCAAGATTGTAAAAAAAAATTTAGGCCCAATTGTTTTAATAGGCTAGGCATTGCACCCTAACATGCATGTCATTGGCCCAAAGTGGGTACTTAAACCAAAACTCAAACCTGACGACTCGTAAGACCGCTTTAAGGTTCGACTTGTTTCAAAAAGGTTTCATAAAATTGATGGAATGGATTGAACAGAGGCTTTCTTTCCAGTTATGAGACCATTTGAATGATCATTACTATAGCTCTTGTTCAGCAATGGCCCATTCATCAACTTGATGTTAAAAATGCCTTTCTACATGGTCTTAGTCTTATCCTAATATATATATATATATATATATATATATATGAAACAACCTCTAGAATGGTTGATTCTCAATATCCAAAACATGTTTGCAATTTTCAACGAGCTCTTTATGGCCTCAAACAAACACGTCGTGTCTGGTTTGATTGATTAAGTGCTTTTCTTCTTAATATGGTTTCTTTTGCAGCTTGGCTAATCCATCTTTATTTATTTTTTATTCTAATCATGGCTTACTAATCTTGCTTCTTTAGGATCACCCAACTAAAAATTTCGTAAATGAGATACAAACATCAAAGGAATGTCACTGATAGGAAGCAATTCAACTAGTCGACCAAAAAACAGTAGATTTCATCTGTTAGAATATAAGTTGTTTAAAAGATATGTTCTCATTGTAAGCTAGTTAGCCACAATTAAACAAGTGTAGGTGTCTGATTTCTCATCCTAGGAATTCAACAAACACAATGAAGTGATTCCACAAAACACAATGAAGTGGAGTCGGTATATGATCCTTGTATTATTTTTAACAAAACACATTGTATTATTAACTTGTTAATTTTATAAACACTTGAAATTTTATAAAAATTATTACTTTATTTTTTATCAACTAAAAAATAATTTATATAATTGTACTAATTTATTTTTTTTTTCACCAAACAAGCATGAAATATATACATAAATTATACTGTGCATAAAAATTTAAAACAAATATTCCCGTTAAAGCACTAATATATATATATATATATATATGTATGTATGTATAAGTTGCGTAATATTAATTATTATTATTATTATATTAATAGAAGGCAACACAAATAAAGTTCATAGCCAAGAATGTAAAGTTTTTATAAATTCCTTAGTTTTATAAAATAAATTATATCATTGATACTATAAAACTAAAGCATTTATTTTTATAAATTAGATAGATAAATTATTTATTTATATAATTTTTATAAAATCATTTTTTAATCTTATTATTTCTATTAAGAATATTCTAAATATAATTTTTTTAAATATTCAATTTAGTTTGATTTGGATTAAACTCAAACCAAAATTTAAATCAATATTTATCAGTTTGATTTTTTTTCAAACCAAAATTAATCCAATATATTTTTAAATTGATCTAAACTAGTTCTAACCATGGTTTGTATTGATTCAGTTTATTTTGAGCACCCTTGAAAACAATTGTCTATATGCCAAAGGCACAATGAATAACCTACCAAAACAGGCCATTTTATTGAGGCAAGGCGACCTGTCAAACTGTATATCGAGGGATCTTAATTCAGAGATTCTAAATTAAGAACTTGCTCTCGATTTACGTTATATGATCAAATTACCAACAAAAACAGAAGCAATAAGAAATCAATCTAGTAAACATCCTAGCTTCTACCATAGCCAGCACTTCTTTATACTATTTCCGAACTTAATGGAACACAATTTCTATTATGTCTGAACTTTATAACGAACCAGAAACATTACACACCTACAGATTAAAGCATAAAATTGTGTTCAACATTATTCATGCCACCTATTTGTACGCGACCATTAAACTTGCATGTCCCTTCTGAAATATTTTGTCTTCCTCGTCAAGCTAAAGGCGTGACCCAGAAGAAGAATTCCAATCAAGGTTATCCATATAGAAAGTACAACAATCGGAGCGGGATA
>CP135538.1:2528058-2544300 GCA_032402905.1 Khaya senegalensis | reverse complement strand
ATTAATTAAATAATTCATTAAATATAAATTAGTATTTATTTTATTTTTAAAATATAAAATAAAATAAATAAATAATTTTTAATTTTTAAAATTAAATCGATTTCACAGTTCAATTTTAATTCTTTTATTTTGAAAATCGAAACCACTGCACACCACTATAATTTACACTGCCATAAAAAAGACAGCACCTAAATATGCAGCTCCAAACTTATATGTGTGTCTCAAATATTGAATTCTTATTCAATGCAAATGGTATACATATTATTTATATAATTATAATTTGTTTCTCCTATATTTCCTGTCAAACAATATACTATAAAAGTATTAAATATAAATAAAGGTCAACAAGATTAAAAATTATACTACCTAATAATTTTGATACAGTAAAAAATTTTAAATTTAAATTTTGTTAGTACAGTGAACGAAAGAATAAAAAGAGAGACACTAAACAATTGTGGGTTGTTAGTATGTATAAATAATAACAAAATTTTAAATTCTAATCTCAATAACGATTTTGTAATGTGCGGAAATATTTTGTTTGGATTAGATCTCCATAATTATTACATATTTCTTTACAAATAGCTTTTCTTTTAGATGTACATTTTGAGGAACAATTTGGTCACTAATAGAATGTAAGATAAGCGATGAAAATAGTTTTTAAGTATGCCATTACGTGCAGGTGTGTGTGTTGGCGGACTTCTTTTCATCCGAAAATCATGAATGAAAGTATAAATGCGGAGAGAGTCTTAAAACTATTTCCATTGCAGTGATTGCCCGACACGGGCTAATTAATATGCACATGCATTTAAATCCATAAGAAAGCCTACGGAGTACTGATAGGCCAATTCTCTTTTCTTTCTCCTTAACGTGGAAAACAACACCTAGTCAGCAAATTCAACCAATGTCAGCACCACAGGTTCAGAGAACCACAAATTCAATCGCCTACCCATGCCTAATTTGTTTCTGTTCATCGACAATTGTATAAAAACAAATGAAGAAATAACAGGTTCTAAGCTCTATACTAACACTTTTATCTAAATAACAGGTTCTAAGCTCTATACTAACGCTTTTATCTAACATGTGCATGTAGATATTTTAAAAAACAATTCATCAATTCACTTCAATAAAATAAAAGAATCGATGGTCATGTTCTGCGAAATAATTATAATTCTGACGGAACACATTACATTATATTCGTGAAACTTTTAAGGTCAACTAAGTTGTGATACATTTAAATGATTCTTATTACGTGTCAGGTCACAAGTTTGTAGAAAAATTAGACGGTATCATTTGGTTCATCCTCATGAACATTTGAGCCTTAAGGCTCCTTTCTGCCTTTCGTCATTAATTTTTTAGTGCCCAAGAAGAAGAATCATCGTCAAACCGTTCCATACTGCAGTGTTGGAAATTTTAGTTCTCATCCTAATTTATTAAGAAAAAATATATCAAATAAATAATAAATAAAAATAAGAATTAAAAAAATAAGTCAAATAATACAAATATTTACATAAAAAACTTCTATACCGAAAAATAATTATTACCATGAAAATATAACAAAAGAAAAATTTACTATATAAAAAATTATTACAACCACATTTTCTATAATTTTTTTTAACACGCAAACTTTAATTACATTCAATCACACTCAAATCTCAATAAATCTCACAATTTCTCTTAATAAATTTTGTCTACTCTAAAAATTAATCATTCTTTTCAATAAACCCAGGATTAATATTAAATCTCAGAACACTTAGGGAAGGCAATTTAAATTATCATGTAGTATTCATGTCAGATTGTATTCATATTGTATCAAATAGTGATTAACCTGAATCTGACCTATCTAATAATCGAATCAAAAATTAAAATTTTTAACCTAACATGATTAATAAATAGGTTATAATTGCGTCATTTATTTATCATAATTTTTATCTATTATAATATATTTTTATAATATTTACAATATTATATACATAAATACTAATTAATTTTATTTTAAATATAACTAAATATTTTTTAAAATATAATAAATATAATTAAATTATTTAAAAAATATAAAGTAAAGTTATTAAATTATAATTAATTTAATATATATTATAATTACTCAAATAATTAATTATGTCATAAACGGATTTACGTTTTAAAAACTCCAAACTTGAACCTAATGTAATTATTAATCATGTTGTGTTTACCTATTTAATAATCATATTATTTTAAGTCAACTTAAACCTGTAAATTTATATTGAATTTGTGACGGTTTGATTGATCGTGTCAAAAATTATGACCCCTAAATAGAATCTTTGTTCTCTAAAATTATTTATTATCAAATATTACATTATGAATGGTGTGTTATCTTATTTTACAAGTGATATTAATTTACCTATATATAGTTACTAATAACATATTTCTTCTAATATTTGTATTATTTTTTATAAAAATCGAATTCTATATTGCATAAATAAATTTAATAAGGATTCTTCATAATTATTAAAATAGAAATTCTCTTAAAACAAAAAAATTACTAATAAAAAATAGAATAAAAAATTCTTATTGAACAAAGAGTCATACCCTAAAAATCTCCACCTTGGCGAGTTTTTTAACCTGAGTAAGAAATCATGAAAAAATTACATTCACCATAGTTGCATCCATATAACCACATTATCTTCACCTCCTTTGATATACTCTACCAAAATTCATAAGATTCACATTTAAATAGGGCTTAAAATGAATAGTCCACTTACAATTGGGTTGCATATGAAAATCCTTTTCAATGGTAACATGATTCTCAACAAAGAGAATTAACATACTCCAAATATCTCCTATAGCTTCGTGATCATGATTTTTAACACAAAGAATCACCAAGCTCCATTATATTCAAAATATATACCATTTAGAATCAAATTTTGAGATTTTCTTTGACACATGTCAAATATCATGCTAAAAATTATCCACTTCTATATTTAGCTTGCTTGAGAATTCTCAACCACCAACATAAATTCAACCACTCACCTAGCATAACTACCAAACCATGTCTTATATGCAATAATAACATGGACTACTAATAGTAACACATCACGCTTCATCAACCATGACAATCTAATGGTATGCAATAAAGATGTTTTTTTCATCTATCTTAGACAACATTAATCTCTCTACGGAGAAAGTGACACACTGTTAGAACATTTCTAGTATCTCCATTACTAGTTTAGAATTACTTGCTGAACCTGCTCCATGTAATATATTTTAAGGTGCCTTGATTACCCATACATTAGGTTTAACTTCAATTTTAATAGCTTGTGTACCCATATTGAACCACTATACCCATGACTCATAATTTATCATAAGTCAAATTAATTGTTTCATCAAATTCTTCCACATCAAACTTTACTATGTTTGAATACCTATTTATTAACATATTTTCTTTACATTAAAAACTAAGGCTCTGATATCACTATTGAAAATTTTTAGTTCCCGTCCAAAATTTTTAAGAAAAAATATATCAAATAAGTAATAAATAAAAATAAAGATAGAAAAAAAAATTGCCAATCAAACAACACAACTACTTATGTAAAAAAAATTCCAAATTGGAGAAAAAAAATATAATGATCAAGAATAACGAAAAAAATTTACTATGTAAAAAATTGTTACAACTATATTCTTTATAATTTTTCTTCACACTCAAGCCCTAATCACACTCAAATGTCAATAGATCTCACCGTTTCTCTCAATATAATTTGTCTACTCTAGATAAAAGTACTTCTTCTAAATAAACTTGATATTGATACTAAATTTTAATAGACCCCTTAACTCTAAAAACTATCTACTATTAAAAATTATATTATGAATGGTATATAATCTTATTTTATAAGTGATATCAATCTCTCAATATATAATGATTAATAACATATTTCTTTTAAGATTAATATATATATATATATATATATATATTTATACAAGTGAAATTCAATCTTGCATAAGTGAATCCCATAAGAATTTTATTTAATTATTAAAATAAGAATTCTCCTCAAACAAAAAAAGAATACTAACCAAAAAAATAAACTAAGATACTTTTAATTACTTAAAATATAAATCCTTATTTAAAAATGAGCCATATCCCAATAGTCTCCTTATCAACAAGTTTTTCAACTTGAGCAAGAAATCAAGATGAAATAACTTTCACCATCATTGAATCAACACAACTATGTTATCTCTATCTCTTTTAATATGTTCTACCAAAATCCATAAGATCCATTCTCATACAGGGCTTATAATGAATACTCCACCTACAACTGGGTTTCATACAAAAATTCTCTAATGACAACATGACTCTTAAGATAGAGAATCATTGAACTTCGAATATCTTCATTAGCATCATGATCATGATCCTCAATACATAAAATTACTATGCTCCACCCTATTCGAAATACATACCACTTAAAATCAAATTCTAAAATTTTCTTTGGTACATATCAAACACCATGCTGAAAATTATCCACTCCTATGTTTAGTTTTCTTAGAAATCCTTTAGTATCAACATAAATTCTACCACACCCCTTGCATAACTACCAAACTATACATTGTATGTAGTAATAATATGGATTAGTGTCATTAACACATCACACATCATCTTCTATGGTAATCTAGAGGCATGTCATAAGGATGTCTTTTTTATTTATCTCAGACAAAATCAATCTATTTATGGAGAAAAGAGACCTACTACTAGAATATTTCTAGTATCTCCGTTACTAATTTAGAATTACTTGTCGAACCTGCTCTATACAATTCTTTTAAGGTGCCTTGATTACTTAAACTTTAGGTTTAGCTTCAATTGCAATATCTTGTCTACCCAAATTTGACCAATATACTTATGACTTGTAATTTACTATAAATTAAAATTAATTCTTTTATCAAATTCTCCCACATTAAACTTCACTAAGTTTGAATACCTACTTGCTAACTTTTTTCCTTGACAC
This sequence comes from Khaya senegalensis, assembly GCA_032402905.1. Lineage (NCBI taxonomy): Eukaryota > Viridiplantae > Streptophyta > Magnoliopsida > Sapindales > Meliaceae > Khaya > Khaya senegalensis. Next base: position 2,539,330 of record CP135538.1, on the reverse strand, counting down.
TAGAACTTAGAACTCTGACACCATTGTTGAAAATTTTTAGTTACTGCCCAAAATAGTCTAGAAAGAATATATCAAACAAGTTATGGATAAAGATAAAGATGAAAAAAAATATATCAATCTAACAACACAAGTATTTATGAGGAAAAAGCCTATGTTAGTGAAAAACTACAACCACCAAGAATGATGAGAGAAAAATTTGCTATATAAAAAATTATTATAACCACACTTTCAGTAATTTTTTTTTCACACCTAAACTTTAATTACACCTAATCACACTCAAATCATAATAAATTTTACCATTTCTGTCAATGGAATTTATTTACTCTAAATATTAATACTTTATCTTAATAAATCTGATATTGATACTAAATTTCAATAGATCCTTTGCCTCTAAAAACTATTATCATAGATTATATTGTGAATGGCATGTAATCTTATTTTACAAGTGATATCAATCTCTCTTTATATATAGTGACTAGTAACTTATTTCTTCTAATATTAGTATTCATTTTTTCTTACACAAATCAAATTTTACCTTCAATAACTAAATTTTACAAGGGTTCTACTTAATCATAAAAATATAAATTCTTCTAAAATAAAAAAACGACTAATAAGAAAATAGATTAAGATACTGCTAATTACTTGAAATATAAATCATTGTTAAAAAATGAGCCATATCTAAACAAGTAGTACAACTTAAGCACCATACAATGAGAGATCATTATCTATAAGACCAGCTATAAAGTATAGTAAGCCATTCCCATTGCAGTAGTTGCAATCCACATTATCACCAATAAAATTTATAAGAAAATGTTGTAGTAAAATTGTTTATTATCAACCATTTTAGAATATCTTGCCCTATGCCCTTTTGGTGTGTTGTCATCACTGTCTCCTTGGCCTTGGAAATTATCTTGCCATACACAACTAGGAATGTTCAGACTAGCTTGAAATGCCATACTAGCAATCAATGATGCTAGCATCATTAAGGTGTTGAGCATTTTTGTCAACCAATCATCTCACCTTCTAACAAGATTTCTTTGACAACGTTGTTGGGATTTATACTCCTTTTTTAAAAAGGATTTATATTTCAAATAACTAGGATATTCTAATCTATTTCTTGTAGTAGTTTTTTTATTTTAAAAGAATTCACGTTTTAGTGGTTAAGTAGTATCCTTTTAGGATTCATTTATTCAAAGTGAAATTCAACTTGTATAAGAAAATATAATACTAATTTTTGAAAAAATAGGTTATTAGTTACTATATAAGGTTAGTGTCACTTGTAAAAGAAGATTGCATGTCATTCACAATGTAATATTTGATAATAGATAGTTTTTAGGAGAGATTATCTATTGAGACTAGAGTTTAATCTTTGGGGTAGAAAAATTCTATGAGAGAAACAAGCGGTGAGATCTATTGAGATTTAGGTATAACCAAGTGAAATTTAGGTTTAAGTGTGAGGAAAATTATATGGTAAGATCTAAAGATTTAAGTATAATTAGGTATAATTGGGGTTTGAATGTGAAGAAAAAATTATATGGTAAGAAATATAGGTGTGATTGGGTGTAATTAAAATTTGAGTACTAGAATAATTATTTAGAGGGGGAAATCTATTGAAATTTAAGTTTGATTAGGTGTAATTAGAGTTTGAGTGTGAGAAAAAATTGTACTATGAGAGATTTAAGTGTGATTAGGTGTAATTGGTGTTTGGGAGTAAGGAAAAATTATTAAAAGTGTGATTGTAATATTTTTCATATAATGAAGTTTTTTCTTCCATTGCCCTTGGCAATCATAATTTTTCTCTAATATAAGAGTTTTTCACGTAAATACTTGTATTGTGTAATTAGTATTATTTTTATCTTTATTTTTATTTATTACTCATTTGATATATTTATTTTTGAAAATTTTAGGCAGGAACTAATATTCTCAACAAATGTTTGCCTCGATTCTTTCCCTCAGAGGTTAAACTTGATTTGATCTGTACCACCGTTCCAATATCATGAATGTCCTTGGCACTAATTGCTCCAGTGCGTCGAAGCAACTCCGCTGTCTCCCAATCTTTGATGTCCCTTCTGCATTGTATTGAAATATCGAAGCCGTGAAGCCATTTGCATTAACAGCATCTGCTTCTATTGTAGAACAAGCAATCAAAAACTTTATTTCCTGCATATTTGAATTTTACACTTAAAATGCCATAGAATTAATGTCAAAGAAAGGTTCATTAAAAACGGTGCTATTTTTAGTATGATTGAGCACATTAAAGGAATCTGAAGATATCAATGTCCTCCGAGGCCAATATTTTGGTGACTATGTATCATAGGTATAATGATAAACATTTCATACACTTACTTTCCCTAATCCCAACCCACCCTTACATAAAGATAAAGTAATTACTCCTAATAAGGAGGAATTGATCTCATAATCTTTTATTTTCTCGATAAAAAATCAAACTAATTGGATTATCTTTTCTGGGAACATATACCTTCAATATGCACATACAGTCCAAGTATAATAAAGAAAGGCAAAGTTCAAGTGAAAGATAATTAATTATCAAAACTGCTTATTGATGAATATATTTATTAACGCATTAAATTATTTGATACAAAGTAAAATTAAAACAGACAACTATTAAGAAATTAATTAATAAGGTTGGTTTCAAACACACCTCTACTTGTTTATCAATCACTGCCAGATGCAAGATAGTGCTCCCATCTTCAAGTTTAGAATTCACAAACTCATGATCACTGCTTACTAAGTCTATCTCAACCGAACTTCATTGCCCCCAACTGGCTATAATTCACACAAACATGTATTATTGTCTCAACCCGATCCATCAAGACTCGGGCGGCTCCTGGTCCTAATTGAACCAAGTCTATTAAGACATTAACGTGCTTATTGATCGCTGCAATATATAAAGGATTTCTTCCATCTCGATCACGAGCAAAGCACATTTCAGGGTTAACAGATACCAATTTTTTTCAACATATAAAGGTCCCCCTTTGCAATTGCCCAGTAAAGTGGTGATGATTTTCAAAAATCAAGCGCTCCAGCTAGCTCAGGCTTTCCATTTAGAATTTCCTGCACAAAATCTACATGTCTAAGCATGGATTCTATGTGCAAAGGTGTCTCGGCGAAACACCCTACCATAAATCTATCAAGAACTAAAGCATCCTCTTTAAGCAAGTTAGGCAAGGAAATTAAATTACCCTCTACTGCTGCTCCGTGGATTCTCCTTTCTATTAGTACTTGAGTGAATGTCACAACCAGTAATACTTAAATTATTTCTCAAGTGTAGATGCTCACAAGATTTGTATCTGTTGAACTCCTTTTAATAAGATCTCCAAAAGAATGGAACTGTGCAAAAGTAAAATAAATCCCAGCAATGAAAAATATTATCTCTATAAATGTATTATTTGTCCTTGAACATATTAAGTCATACAAAAATTGTCGACACTCATGTGTCGCACTTATCACTATTAACAATTTATATAATAACAAACTAGCACAAATATATACTAACATTTGATTATGTATGTCACTACTTTTGTTATTCATAATTATTTTATAACGATAAATATTAATTAATAAAAAATAAGGACAAACGTAATAAACTGTAATTATATGATTATTTTGAGACTAATAATTTTGTCTCTATATTTTTATGTAATAACTATTTTAGGTGTCATTTTTAACATATTTAGTAACTATTTATTATGCTTACAACAATTTAAATAATGACAAATATGTCACTGTCAAATGTTTAGTGCCAAATATAATGTCATTATTAATTTAAATAATGATAGTTAAATGTGTCTCAAATTATATAATAGAAATAATTTATTTTGTCATTAACAATAAAAACAGTAATTATTAAATATGTCTTTCATAATATTATTACCGACTCTTAATTTTGTCATTAAAATAGTGTCTTTTTATGTCATAAGAAATATCAATTAATTTAATTATTTCATCAGTTAATATAAATCAGGACATAGTAATCATTGAAATTATTAGTGTAACAATATATAGTAATTATCAATAAATAATAAACTACTTAAAATTTAATATAACTGAATATTTTTTTAATATAAATAAAAAATATTCAAATGTATTTGTTCTATAATTATCAATTAGTTGACACAATTAAATTTAAAAATAAAATAAATTCAAAACTATTTATTAATTCTCATTATATCTAAGTTTCAAAGAATTTAAAGGCATATACTAATTAGCATTTTTAAGTGCATTAATTTGTTCCATTATGTTGTCTAACACATACCAAAATTTATGTATGGGTAGATTTAAATTCTTTCATTTTCTCCTCCATACCTTTTTTTTTCTTTTGCAACTTGTCTACGGCTTTACTCTTCTTCAACATTTTTAATGCCTCACTCCAACATGATTAAAGACCATAAATATCTACTCTGCAAATCCTATGCCTATAAATAAGACAAGAATATTTATCATTGCCCAAAAGTTGAGAATAAATATGATTCTTCAATGTACTTCATTTTATACATATCAAGCTACCTTCCTACCAATTCAAAAAATATTTTAAGCCAAATAAGGCATACAAAACACTTTTATCCATGAAGGCAATATGATAACAATTTCAAAAATCAATCCCATTTAACTATCAATCTTTCTACAAGTAATTAACCTAAGATTCCAAATCAAAATCACAACTTAACCAGAATTTTTCTTGTAAACTTAAATTATAAATAATAATAATTATTATAATAAATTATCTTTTTAGATAATTCAAAATCTCAAAAATAATTTTATATTATCTACACACAAACAGTTTAGTAATTTTTATAAAATCACCCAAACTACATGAGACCTCGTATCCCATCCAACAACATCAATAATCTCCTCAAAAATTATGAAATCACTAATATACACATACATTTAAATAAATAATGAAATAACTATTTATACTTAAAATTTACTTACAATTACTTCTTTAGACTTTAAATTAATAAGCTGGCTATTTTTTTTCATATTAGTAACAATAAATATTGTTATTTTGTCATATTCTTTATCTTTGGAATTTTAGATTTTTATAATAAAACAAACAATTTTGTATAAGTATAATCTAATTTATATTAGTCAAGAATAATATAAGCATAATGATTAATTAACTAATTCATACAGAATCCTTATAAAGTTTTTCGTTCTTGTTGTGTGATTGTCTTCAATTTTGCATTATTAGCTTTACTAGTTTTGCTATGATCCTACAGTCAAAATATATTCAAATAATTTATTTGTAATATAAAGGTAATATTTAAATAAATCAAAAAAAAAATATTCTCACTTGTTCTTTCTTAGACTCCCAATATTCAATCAACAAATTTCTTCTCCTAACTCATCCTTACGACAAATTATTTGCTCCTTATCATTCCTTAATTCAACATATTTATTATTTAATACCAATTTTCCATTCCTCTAAAGGTGGGCTAATTTTTTATTATTCTATTTTTCTCTGATATTCCAATCTATAATAAATTTTGACTACAAAATAATTTTAAAAATTAATTAAAATACTCATTTTCAATTAAACATTTTAAAGAACATAAAGAAATATAATTAACATACCTGCAATATGCTTCTAATATTTTGTTTAACATTATTTGATACATGTTTTCAATCGGTAAAATCAAGAGGCATTATGTATGAATTATGTGTAAGGTAATAAATGAATTATCCTAATGCCTTACCGCCTTCCTTAATACCTTGTCCATAAAGATTGAAATCTACTTGAATAGGCTTATTTTGATTATGTTTAAATTTTAATTTTGTTGGTTCACATTTTTGTTTGGAAGTAATGGAAGCATCTAATCAAAATATGGATATTTGTTATGTACACACACACACACACACATACATATATATAAACAGCATAAATGAGAAAGTATAATAGGATTATGAACAAAAAGAATCATGGAGTTCTAAAATTATATTTTAATTACCTAAATGGTTACACACACACATATAAACGGCATAAATGAGAAAGAATAATAGGATTATGAACAAAAAGAATCGTGGAGTTCTAAAATTTTATTTTAACTATTTGAATGATCAATTTGAACCTTACTTTGCTAACCATTTTGCATGCCCATTTTGATGAATATGAATTATTAAAAATAATAATGATAAAATTTATTTAAAACAAAAATGATGATAAGTCCAAGTTTACAAGATAAGTGCAGGTTTTTTGTTACAATGAATTTCTGCAAAATGATCATTTAAAACAATGATAAGAATGAAACTGAAAATATTAAAAACAATATTGAGATATATGCATATAAAATATCTCAGTTCATATCACAAAAGAAAAAGATGGAGATTTAAAATCTAGAGAAAGCACAAAACTAATAAGGATATAATTAAATAAGTGCTAACTACTAACTTGTAGGTGCATAATTTTCATCCATGGACTGATTTTTGAATTTGTTAAATTTTTGAATTTTTGCGCTTGTTCATTGGATTGGTGAGATTACTTATTTTAGCAAAGTGCTGATGTTGCTAATTTGATCTTTTTTGCTTAAATATTGTCTAATCAACAATTGACTATAAATTAATAAAATAATAATTTTGTATACATGTTAAATATTAATCAAATAACTCATTGGCATTACTAATTAATGTCCAATGAATAGGAATGAGAAAACATTATTAAAGCGTAAAATTTGTTAAAATTCTACCTTAGCAATCATAATCACTCATAATTTTCACTACAATTTTTGGATTCTTCTTTTATTTCATCTAACATTTTGTCAATTAAAGTTCCAAATACATTTTCTCTAACTATACCACCCATTCATCTACATCATTTACTAAGTCTTCCAATCTTTTTTTACCATATGTTTATTTTTCATAGTTATTCTCTACCATTTACAGTTACAATCTCTTGTATGTCAAATAAATCTCTATGTTTTGTTATGATAGCAATATGCCTTGCTATTTCTATAGGATCTATCACATAGAATGCTTGAATCGCTTGGGATGCAAGAACGAATGATTCATCAATTTTTAGCAACTAACTGAAGTTTGCAAGTGTGAACTCTAACTCTTCGTTTTTCATTCCTCGATTAAATCAAGTAATATCTTAAAAGAGTAATACTTCTTCCAACATAATAATCTAGTTCAATAATATTTGTTAGCCTACCAAAATATGAAACATGTCCCAAAATTGAATTTTTGTCATTTGCACTTGAGAAGATTAAGGTTTTTGTATTTCTTAAAATTTGTTATTCTAAACTAATTTAGCAATATTGAATTCTCTCACACGACAATTTGAACTTTTAATTATTTATAAACATTTACTGCATTCAATAATACGTGTCAAATATGGGTGTTTTATTATATAAAAACAAATTGGTTAAACCAATTTAGTAAACAAATTCGATCGTAAACTTACATAATAAATGGCATAACTTCTTCACAATTAAAAAAAATATATCTATATATTTGAGACAAAATAGTATGATCTAAAAAGATCATCTTTTTTTTCCCATTCTTGAACTCATTCTTAAGAATGTTGATAACCTTCCTTCTTCAATTTCATTATTATCATTTCTTAAGGGTCTAATGAATATTGTTTTGATGTTATATAAGTAATAAGTGCAAAATATTAAACACTTTTCAACTATATATCCTTCTGTTATACAACCTTTCAAATTGCATTTATTGCAAACATATGGCTTTAAGATATGTAAATACCTAATTAAATATAACTTAAATTTTCAATTTAAGAAGACAAATAAAATAATACATTTCAATAAAAAAAAAAATGCAATGCTACATACATAAACTTTTGAATTAGGTACATCCATCTATACCACATTAGCCTAGCAACTTTTGCCTCACAAGCCAAATGAATTGCTAAGTGTATTATGATATCAAAGAGCAATGGCAGTAATATATTTTCAAGATGATACAATATTGTTGCCATGTAAGACTTCAATTTGCTATACACTTCAACTGTGCTAGCTTTAGTATAAAGTACTCCAAAAAAATTGCTTAACTCAATCAGCATCGTGTTCACACTTTTAAGTAAGGCCTTTTGTATTGTTAATGAGAGAAGTTGCATTATTACATGGCAATCATGGCTTTTTAATCCAAAAATTTTATGATGTTTAACTTGCACATACCATGAGATATTTGATGAATAACCATCAAGTGCTTTGATATGAGGCAAATCCTTACAAAAGATTTCATTCTTACTTCTTGATATTGAGTAAAAAGTAAGACAAAATATTATTTTTCCTCCAGCTACCATCGGATAAAAAGATAGTCTTATACCGATATTTTTTACATCATGTCATGCTTTTACATTGTCTTTGGTTTTATCATTAATATTCAACAATGTTCCAATAATACTATCACAAATATTTTTCTCTATATGTATGACATTCAAGTTATTGCATGTAGGATTATACATCGAATACGGTAAAACAAAAAAAATGCTCTTTTTTTTCCAAACCACACCATCCCCATCATCTCGTTTTTATTTCACTCTACTTGTTAATTTTTGTTTCCCAAATGTGACCTCCACTTTTTTATTTGTTCCAACACTTCACTCTCTAGTTAATGGGGTTAAAGCATTTTTATCTAAAAAACATTGATGGCCATATAAAAATGTTTGCAAAAATGCTTTAACAAAATATGAACAACATTTCTATTAAAAAGTACCACATACTAAACATGCAAAATTTTGCACTTTCTCTTTCTAATATAACATGCATTCATTAAGATATGAAACTATTTTGTTATACCCAATACCTAAGTCATTGATAATTTTCTTTATTTAATAAAACATATTCATAAAAGTTTCATCTTTTAGTAATGCCTCTCTGATCAACTCAATTCTCATCATAAATGCTTTGTCGCTTAATCCATCAAGGCATTTAATATGAAATAAATGAACAATGAAGGAAATTTATGTGAATCTTTTAAATCCTATGCACAATTCTTGCTCAACCTCTCTTAGCATCTTGTAAAATGCATCAGCATTATTGTTAAGAATATCACCCTATTCATTTATCATATCATCGAGATCATTGTCAATTTGAACATCATTATTAGGGAGCCTAAATGCACCATATAAGATTCCATGCATATCATCCATCTCAACTACGTCTTCACTATTCATATTCATATGCCCAAAGCTATGTACATATTGCATTAAGATATCTAACATCTACCCCATCATAGATCATACGTTCCTTAATAGTATTTTTATCATGTCAAAATTGATTATTATACTTCTTACACAAACATTTTATCCTCCCATTAAGGGGAACATTACCAACATCAAAGTTTAAGAACTGAGAGACAACATGCATAAATGCTTGGCTTACCCTAAAGTAATGAATTCAACTTTTATCCATAAGATAATATAAGTTTGGATAATTTGATCTTGATTTCAAAAATAGGAAGAAAGTTTAAAATAGGTAGAAAGATATACATGTGCATTTCATTGACAATCAAAATTTAACGTTGTAAATAATCTAGTTTTGTGATTTTATAAGTATAATTTAATAAACTCAACAATTTAACTTAGCTACTCAACTGGTGATCATTTTGCTTAACTAAATTTTTAACAGATGCAACTAAGCTCTTTCATGAGAAACATGAATTCATTTAAGATTTGGATCACATTCACAAGTATTGACTGTTGAGCATTAAATCAAATATTATGAACTTATAATATATAATATTTTATTTCTTCCTAACTTTTTTTTTTTTCTTTAAGAATATACTTGACCATGTAGTTAAATGAAAGACTGATTTTAGTTAAAATTTTTTCTTTAAAATATTTTTTTAATAAATGATAATAGGCTCTTACATTATTGAGATTTTAATGATTTTTCCAAGAAAGTTTTGCATTGCCACAATCAATTTTAGATATTTTCTTTTCGATGTTTTTTCTTAATCCAAATTTCAATTACACCAACATTCCAAATTTTCACCAATTATGCAAATTCATAATTTAAGAAATAAAATCATGAATAAATAGAAAACAAATGGAACAAATTCAAGATGAGACCCACAAAGAAATAAGAACAATTTCAAGATAAGAACCACAAGAAATAGTATCTTATTAATCAATTTAGGACTAACCATATGAAAAAAGTACAAAGTAAAATCAAGATAATTCATAGTTTAACAACATCTTTTGCATTCTCATCAACCATATCAATTCATAATATGATTACTTTGCTAGTGCATATTAAATGCATGGGAGCATGTTAAATGCATGGAGGCATTTTTAGGTTGGCAATACATAAATTCTTAAATAAGAATCAGCCTACCTATTTAATAAATTTGATAACTAATTACAATCTTAAGAATTTATGGAACTAACATGGGACAAGCACTCATTAATGCTAAACTAAGGGAATTTCATATCATTAATTTATAGTTAAAGAAAGGATCAAGAAATTACAACAGTAAAATTAATTCATTGATCAATTTTCTTTGCATGGACCATTGCTTTAAACTTAGCTATCAATTTATTTCTAAAGGGATAGAATGTGTGTTTATAGTAGAGTGAAAAAAAGCAATTTTGTTATACACATGGGATCAAAAAAGTGTAGTTTTACAAGACCACGAAAATTTCAAAAAAAAAAATGCAATAAGAATGAAAAACTTATAAGGGTGAGCAGTGGTTCCGGATAGAACCGGAACCACCAAGACCCAACCCTAAAAAAATCAGTTCTAAACCGGAACTAATTTTTTAGGGTAAGTTCCAATTCCAAAGATTAAGGAACCGGAACCGAATCGAGGAACCAATTTAATTTTAAAAATTTTAAATTATTTATTTATTTTATTTTATATTTTGAAGATAAAATAAATACTAATACCTCTTTAATGAATGATTCAATGAATGAAATAATAACATTTAAAAATTTTTATTAAAACTACAAAAAATTAATTTCAAATAAATACTTTAAAGTCAAATATAGTATGTGATATTAAAATTTATTGTTAAATTTATAAAAACGTAACTATTACGTAAAATATTATTATATTGAGTTAAACAAATTATTTATTGAAGAAAATAATTTTATCTATTGAATTACATAAAAAGAATTAACTAATATATTTGTAATATTTTATTTAACTTAATTTTTCATGTTATTTATATAACAATTTTAATAAAATCGTGATGTATATTTATTTATTTAAAATTATCGAATAAACTAACAATTACTATAAATAAATATATGTATGCTATAATATTATTCAATATATAAATATACTATCA